>BSBK01007300.1:0-175000 GCA_027943335.1 Chamaecyparis obtusa | reverse complement strand
CAACTTAGATGCTTGGGATTCATCCTATAATTAGAACCACCTATAAAAATTGGCTCAACGTTTGGGTTTTAGATTCCTTTTACTGAATAAGAATTAAAATAAATTAAGATATTCATTTGCTTCATTCATACTCTCAAGTGAATAATGTATACATTAAAATTCTAAAATGTTTATCTTTAATAGTTAATCAAATTATTCTAAATTTTTATTCATGGCATAATTGGACGGTTAAATTGTGGCATTGTTGTTATTGCTACCCCATTATAGTTTTGAATACTGTGTTCTTGTTGATCCATTGTGTTTGTGAGTTTGGACCTTTTCATTAAAGTTGGTGTTCATGCCAATGGCTTAGTGCTCTTAAACCTTGTTGAACTAGTATGTTTATGGGCTTTGTATACTGGTGAGCTAATCATGAGCTTGTGAGTTTGGACTATTCACTTAATGTCAAATACATTGATACTATAAATGAAGGACCTCATATTAAAGATAAAACTATCTAATACAATATTTATAACAAAAATTAATTGTAATATTATTTACATCATTATAATTAATATTAAACACCTAAATATAAAAGAAAATTTATAATAAAATACCTACATTATCCTGAAAATATTACAAAACATAGAATAATATCACATAATTCTAATGTGATTTAAAAGACAACTTGTAATGATCAAGATTTTTTTTTTCGATCAATAAGGGGCTGAAGCCGAAGGATTCTATTAAAAATATTAAGTTTTCAAAGTTAACATGTTAAAAGCAATAGAGTCTACAAGTAAAGTATGAGAGGGTATCAAAAGACTAAGCAACATTTCTCAGAGCCTCCAAGAACACCCATATATCAAGCATAAGATGAGCTAAAAACTAAACTAATAACTATAAACTATAAAGACAAAAATGGAAGATTTAGGAACTTAGCACCATTGTTGATCAGAGGAAGAGGTAGAGTCATTCTCTAAACTAGTGGAGGAGCCAGGAGTTTCCTCTTCCTCCTTTTGAGATCCAGTGAAGTTCTCCTAATCAATAAATTCTTCTACTGAAGACCTTTATTCAGCTTCATCTGCTTCCTCATCATCGGAACATACTCTTCTTCTTCATCCACATCCACTACTTCATAAACATCCTCTTCCTCCTCATCATCTGCATCATTTGAAGAATCTTCACTCCCAAGCCTGTCTAGTTTCTCATCTTATCTATATTGGAATACCCAATCCAAATCTTCAGGAAAATTTTCATCAATCTTTCACGGTGAAAGCTAGAAACATGAATGATTTGGTTGTATCTCCCCTGAAATGATCTTCATAAATACTCCATAGGCTGCAATGTTGGTGAACTTGTGTGCCTTGATGTTTCCTTCACGAAATATATGGTTGACCTTTATGGATTCAAATTTCCTTATCAATAACTTCTAATGTAGCTTGTAGATGCCATTTTGGAGTGGACCCTGATTTCATAGCATTTAATGTAATCATGGAATCACCTTCAATCTCTAATTTGCCCAAGCCAAGATCCTATGCAAGAGAAAGACCAAACAATAAAGCTTTTAATTCTGCCATATTGTTGGTGTCTATTTCAAAGGGTTTAGCCAATTTTTCTAAAACCCTACCATCTGAAGAGTGTATGATATAGCCTACCCCTGATGGGCGATACAGCCTACCCCTAATGGGCCTAGTTTTCCTTTAGAAGCCCCATCAAAATTGAGTTTAAACCAGCGTAGAGGTGGGGACGACGACACACAAGTAGCTCTGAGAATTGTTTTTTCTTTACATCCCCTACCTAGAGTGATTGGGGTTTTAAGACCAAATGAGCTTTTGATCATCGTATCATCCCAAGTGGTGTAGAAATTATGTTGAGTTGAATGAGCTTAAATGTGACAATTCATAACCTCTACTATAACTGCTTCAATTTTTTTAAGAACAAAGGAAATTTCACTAGATTTACCCTGAAAATGTCTAATGTTTCTTTCCTTCCAAATTTCCCAAATCATAATGGACAGGGAGATAATCCATAAATTGCCACATAAACTATCTCCATAAAGCATGGGCAAAGATATGAAGAGAGATAGAATGTCTTGTGGGAAGGCTGAGAACCAACCTAATTTTGTACATAGCTAGTTGCAACATTCATTAGAAAATGGACATGCTAACAATAGATGATTAATGTCCTCTTCACTATTGTGGCATAAAGAACATTTGGAGGGTCCATAATATCCCATCTTTAGAAACTGATCTATAGTTAAAATCCTACCTTGAGAAGCTACCCATGTGAGTTAACCTGCTTTGTGAAGACATACTTTGTTCCAGCATAATTATATTGGAAGTTCATCTATCCTTGTTTGGATAAACCCTGAAAAAATCTTATAACCATCCTTAACATTATAGGTTCCTGATTTAGCCCCATTCTAAATGATTTCATCATGTCCCTATTTTAATAAAAAGAATCTATCTTTAAGAAGAATCTTCAATTGAAGTAGTTCCACTGAGTCAAGATTGAGTTCTAAAAAATCTCTCCACTGGAAAGAACCATCTGATGTGGACAAAGGAGAAGGAATAATGTAGTCTCTGAAAAAGGGACCCCAAAAAGCTGAACATACCTGACTAATTCTGTTTGGGCCCAAAAATTGGTTGATGCTAGGATCCCCACCCCAGGAATCCTCCCAAAACTGAGCTTTATTGCCCTCGTTGATGTTCCATGTAATGTTATTATCCATGGTGCCTCTTGACTTGGAGATGAAATTCCAAATTCTTGATCCTCTAGGAAAATCTTTTATTCGAGAGACCTCTGATTCAATGTTATTGCCAAGATACTTCCCCTTGATAATTATAACACATTTAAGGTTCTGATCGTTCATGATTTTCTAGTAAATTTTAGCTCCTAGTGCTTGATTGTGTCTGTGCCCTGCCAAAAACAATTCCTTGTTTTCTTGACTATTTCCATGTAGAAACCCATGGGGAGAGAAATGTAAGGCATTAGATATATAGGGATTGCAACCAATGTATCTTTAATCATCACAATTATGCTCACCCAGGATAGCCATTTCAATCTCCAAGAATCCATCTTCTTATCTAATCTTTCATTGATAGGTTTCCAAGCCGAAGTGCTTCTCAAAGATGTATTTATGGGGATCCCAAAGTATGAACATGAGAGAACCTATTTTGAAGGTCAATGCTTTTTCTATTTTATGTTGAAGTTTCTTTTTGTTAGCTACTTGACCAGAGGCTGTAGCATAATTATCAAGCAATGTTTTGATCTGAATAGCCTCTCGCATAATGCATTTTCCAAAGAGATCAATGTGATCTACAAATTGTTGATGTGTAACTGCTCTCATAGAAGAAGTGATTTCAATCCCCTTAATAATATGTTGATCTTGAAGACTGATTAAAATATGACCCAAAGCTTCTACCATAATGATGAATAAAAAAGGAGATAGGGATCACCTCGTCTAATTCCATTGGAGCCTTCTAAGAATCCTAAGGGTGATCCATTAACTAAAATGGAAAATTTTGGAGTACAAATACAGTAGAATATAAGATTAATCCAAGCCTTAGAGAAGCCAAAATTTTCAATACATTTTTCTAAAAACCTCCAATCCACCTTGTCGTAAGCCTTCTTGATATCTAGTTTGATAATCATGCTAGGTTGCTTATTGCATTGGATGGAATGAATGAATTCTTGAGAAATGATTATTCCATATAGGATTGATCTCCTTGGCACAAATCATGTTTGTTCTTCCCCCAATAATCTTACCCAGAACAAGTTTTAATCTATTTGCTAATGACTTTGATAATACCTTATAAATGGTGTTACATAGAGCAATAGGTCTAAATTCATCCATACAATTAGCTTGTTCTTTTTTGGGAATTAGAGAAATGAAAGTATTATTAATTTCAGATAAGAATCTACCTAAATATCTGGCATCCTCCAGAGCTATGGTGAGATCTTTCTCCAGGACAGTCCAGCAATGCAAAAAGAAGCTAGGAGGGAAACCATCTGGAGCCAGGGCTTTTAGTGGAGCCATTTGTGATAGTGTTTGTAGAATTTCACTTTCAGTGAATTTCTTTGTTAACATTTTATTATCAGTATCAATTATAATCTTGGGAATATTAATCAATAAATCCTTCTAAGCCTTGAGGGAAGAACTATCTGAGATGTTCAACAGTTTTGAGTAGAAGCTAACTATTTCCTTCTGAATATATTTTCGGTTTTGTAGATGAACTCCCTCTGAGTTGACAATTTGGTGAATATTGTTAACACTTATGTGTTGCTTGGTACTAGAGTGAAAAAACTTAGTATTTTTTTCTCCTCCCTCCAACCAACTTTCTCTAGATTTTTATTTCCAGAAGATTTCTTCTTTAGTTAGAATATCTTCATGATCCCTTAACAAGACTTTCTCTGCATCAAAGAGGTCTTGATTCATCCCCGAATGCATTATAGTTTCATTCAAGACCTGATTTTTTTTTATCTATATCATCTTTTGAAGAAAATATGTTCTTGAAGTGTGTTCTATTCCAAATGAGCAAATTTTGTTTGATGTATTTTAGTTTAGACACAAAAAAAAATAATTTGGAACCCTGCACTTTGCAATCTGACCACCAATCATCTACCATGGAAATAAAATTCTCATCTTCGAGCCACATGTTTTCAAATTTGAATGGGTAACAAGGGGCCTTGTCTTCCTCCAATATATTCAAATGAATAGGAAAGTGATCAGATCCAAAGGTAGGATATATAGATGATTTTAATCAAAAGGAAAATTTGTGAGGACTCCTCTGAAAAGAAATATGTCCAACTTTTCTAAGATGTTTTTGAGCCCTAGTCTTCTATTTGACCAATTGAAAGAACCATTTTCAAGCTCAATTTCCATTAAATTTTTTGATTGTAGCCAATCTTTGAAATCCTTTTGGGATTGGGAGACTCGAGAAGAACCGCCCAATTTGTTAGATGTGTGAATTATGGCATTAAAATCCCCCCTAATATGAAGTTACCATTCGGTCATTCTAAAAAGCATCTGTTGATCTCCTCCCAAACTTCTAATTTCTTCCTTCTATGAATAGGGCCATAAACATTCACAATGTATAAATTAAGATTGGATTGAATACTTGAGATTTTACCTCCTATCTACTTAGTGCTACTCTCTGAGTGTGCATAGGAGGAGTGTCTTGTGTTCCATAAAATAGCCAACCCACCTGAAGCCCCTATCGCCTCAACACCTTCAACTCCCCAATCCCCCAGAGACATTGTGAAATTGGATAAATGTTCCTTACTCATTTTTGTTTCTTGTAGCAGAAAAACTTTAGCTTTGGTTGATAAGATGCAGCGTTTTACCACTCGCTGCTTGTTAGGGGCATTGAGACCCCTAACATTCCATGATATGATTTTCATTGTGACTTGGGAAGGAACTTCCCCTTCCCTACATTTAAGTATGTTGTGATTTTAGTTTGATCATGGTCTTCCCCATCTTTCTCTCTAAGATAATCATAAGATTTTCTTCCTTTCCCTTTTTTCCTTATCCGACCATAATCTAGAGAGCTCTTATGTGCAGATTTTTGGAGACCTCAATTATTAATGATATTAATTGGAGAAGAAAGAGAGGAAAAATCCATGTGAACATTTTCTGGAGAGAGAACCAAAGGTAGATCCTTCTTGAGATCGCTACATCCTATGAAGGATTCAATGTCATTCAATCTCTCATCCTCATCTACATAATATTCATCTAGAAGTCTTTCCACAAAGGAGGATGAATGAGTTTTATAGTTGAAGGTACATTAGCTACACAACCAAAAAGTTCATAAACTTTCTATAATCAAGAAATTTAAAATTGCAGTTTAATTCTAATTTTTTTAAATTCCCCTAATCCAAAACATCAATGTTACATTTTATTTAATATCATCTTATGGAAGAGAACCTTCCCATTTAAGTAGTTGTAGATAATGCAAAACATGATGCTAAAAAAGTTGTTTCGAACATAGCTGAAACATAGTCGATGTGATATTTTTTGTTTCATTTATTCAATTAAAAATGATAGTCTTTGGGAGGATATTATTGATTTCAAATTTGATGTCTTCGTTTTCATTTCTTTCTCTAATACTTCATTGTCATGATGGATACAGAAACAAAAGTTGGTTGAAATTCCATTCTAAAAGTAGTGCAGAAGATAAAAGGCAGAGGAAATGGCTCAAGACATACCTGGAACTGGCTTCAAATGTAATGAAATTCAAATTGCTCAACTAAATGGTGAAGGAAAAATAGAAAGCAATGGTTCTACTGATTCATGGCTGATCAACATAAAGAGAACATTCATTCCTCCACATAAAATATGGCAAGTGTCTACAAAGGTTTTCATTTATTGGGTGCCTAAAGGGATCATGGTTGGAAACCCAGAAGCCTATGTTCCTTCAGTTATATCATTTGGGCCATACCATTACAGGAAACCCCCTCAGCTAATTAAAATGAATCAGTATAAAATTGAAGCAATTCATAGAATGATGGTGAGATTGGAGCTTCATGTAAAAAGGTTGATTGCATAGGTTGCAAAGATGGAGAATGAAATAAGAGAGTGCTATGCAGAACCAATTGAGTGGGATGGAGAATCATTATCTTGGATGTTAGCAATAGACGCTTGTTTTATTCTTGAATTTTTTTATTTGTTAATGAAATGAAGATGTGATGATAATATAAATGGGTTTAGTGTTGTTTTTCAAAATAGAGATACTAGAAACTGCATGTATCGTGATATATTACAATATATTGTAAAGTTGGAAAAGCAAATTCTGTTATGCATCCTTATAACTGTACTTCAATTAGAATGTGAAACCTGTGAAAAGGAAACAACTGAGTTAGCTGAACGGCTGAGTCGGTACTCATTTTTTCAAGGGAATCCTTTCTTTTCCTTGTCAAGAGATGAGAGTAAATCAAAATTGAAGGAACATTTATAGAAAAATCCACCTCCATGCCATCTACTGGATTTGTCTAGAATGGTAATGAAAGATATGTTGGTAGGTTTAAACCCGTAGCCGTTTACGGATGTTGAATATCATGATAGTCCCGCATTACCCGGGCTTACCTTGTCTATACATTGTTCCCTCCTACAAGGCACTGGTATAAAGTTTAAACCAGGAAAAATTGGCTTTGAGAAAAGATGGTTTTGAAGCAGTGCATTTTTCCTCCCTCGAATCTGCATGGGCGGCAAAACAGAGACCAAGTTGCGGAACTTGTTGGCATATGAAGAGTGTCAAAGGTGCTCGTGGTCTCTCGAAGAGACACTAATTTCACATTATGTAAAGGTCATCAAAGATTTAATAGATTCAGGGAAAGATGTTTCTATACTTAAAAAGTCAGACATCATTTGGGGTGTGACCCCCAGTGATGAATATACAACTCGTATGTTTAAGTCAATTATGAAAGGAATCATAGCCGACCAAGGTGAGGAAGTTGAGGAGGTACTAAGAAGGGTGAGGGAGCATTATCAAAGTCAATGGATGGTGTGGATGAGCTAGTTTACGGAAGAATATTGCTCAAAACCATGGTATGCTATCTCCCTTTTTGCGGCCATACTTCTTTTGGGCATGACCGCTGTTCAAACTGTGTATTCAGTGAAGAAGTAAGGTATTCTTCTTTGTAATTTTCCAATCTAATTTTTTATTAGCGATGCACTAAACAAATGTAATTCAGATTTATTAGTTGAAAGTTGTGAAAGACGTGCTCATAATAACAATGAGCTCGCCACGGCTCTCCATAATTTTACTATTTGGGATGACAATATTTTTATTATTTTCCTTAATAAGATATTGTGAATAGGTGTGAATTATTTTAATTTTAACAGTTAAACTTTACTAGTCGTTTTATTCATAATATTATTCAATAAATAATAATAGCAACCTGTGTATTACCGTGTTATGTTAATGTGGCTATTAGAAATGCTTTAGCTAGCAATTAATTAATTATATTATATCCCCAAGAAAGATAGAATGGTGATTGTTAAGTGTTAAGCAATCCTTTTATTCAGAAAATTTATTTCAATGTTTGGTTTAGTTGTGTCTCGGGCATAAAAATGGGAACTTTGTGTCGTATCTACTCTCTCTATACTTGAAAGATAGCTATATTCTAGTCTAGCTCTTCTTTAGTCACTGGTTACTAATATAATTGGACTTGCTTAAATAATTCCATTAATTATGAAAATCCCCTTGCTATTAAATCTATTGAAAGTCTTTAGATAATGGAACATGTGATGAGTTAAGGGTAATTAATCATGTTTATATTTCAAGAATTTTATATGTTTTATCTCTTTTGAATGTTGAATTGGTTTTAGACATGAATGACCATAATTGTATTTTAATGTGAATTTTGAGATGAGAATAAATATATAATAGTAATTTATTTATTTTTTAAGAACTATAATGATGTCAAAATATAATATTTTAAAATATAACTGTTATTTATTATATTTTTTCAATTATTTCAATAATATAATATTTTATATTAAAGTAAGAATTATATATAAATATTGATTATTGAAGGTTAAAATTTAAAAATGTTGTTTAAATAGTAATTTATTTTTGAATCAATATACAAAAAAAATTATTGTGATTGTATTTTGTGTGTCATTATTACAATAAATTGTGGACTATAATCTTGATTGATTTTACGCCTTGTACATAATAATTTTTAGTATAAAACTATTTTAAATGTTGACTATGAGCCCCTTAAATACATGGCTAGTCTAAATCATTGCAGTCTAAGTTAGTTTATTTATTTTTATTAAGGGTAAATCAGGTTTTGATGGGGCCCCAAAACCTATTACAAATAGATTTTGATAGGATCTGGAACCCAAAACCAACCAATTGCAAATAATATAGCTGAAATGCCCAACAATTGCGCTATAAACTAACAATCTGTAGCCTAAAAGTTATGAACAAGAAATAATTCCATCTACAATAATACAATATGTTGAGGCCCTACACAATAGAGATTTTCTTAATCTTAATTAAGAAAATATGGTTTTTTTGGTACCCATAACCATAAATCTTGGGTTTTGACAATGCTCCCAAAACTATTAAAATAGAGATTTAGATGGACTATGAAGGCCCTGTCCAAATACGCTCAATTATTAAATAGTTGGAGGAAAAATAAGGGGTTTTGATAGACTCCCTTAATCATCACAAATTACCTCAAGATATAAAGTAGTAAAGAGCCAACTAAATATATGGGATTTTAAAAGACTCCCCAAATTTCTAATATGGGTTTTAAAGTGGCATCCAAAACCACAACCAAAAGCATCAAGCACCGTAAGAATAAACCTTTACATTCCCGCTCGACTAAAGAAGACCTCCCAAACAAAGCGGAGAATGGGTTTTAAAATAGAACCCACAACCTTCTAGTAGTAACCAAGAAAGAACACCGAGAAAGAAAATAACTCCTCTCCACCTCCATGGGAAAGGATCTCACCTCTATATAAAGAAGAAGAAAGGTTTACTAGAAGGGTCACCCAAATAGAGCTTATCTTTGCATCTTGATGTTGGAGATTTGCCAGCAGGCTAGTACTGACTGTATGTTTGTCATTGATGACAACATATGAAAAGTAGCATACGTGGAAGTCTTATGCAGTAAGCTTTCAATATATGATGCATGGACATGATATTATGGGCATAGAGATTAACTGTTATTACAGACAGTTATATAGCAGCTTGTATCAACAATGTTCCTGACAGAGTAACAGGTAGTGTTCTGTGTATGGTTGTCCTTATAGTTGTCATGTGGGTATACGCCCTTGGTTATATGTTGTAGACATATCAGTGATGTTAAGTTCATGGATGCATGGTTTGATGATGAATGCAAGTAAAGTTATGCAGTCCCTATTTGCCAGTAGCAGTTTCCTATGTTTGTTCAGCAAAGCCAATAGAGATTTTATTGGTTCTTGAGTTGCACCAATCTTTAGGGTATGCGCCCTTAGAGTTAAGCTTAGAGATGAGTTATTGATGTTTGGTTAAGAGCGCATAAGTTAATTCAGCTTGTGGATAAAGTTACCATTATTTTGGTAGAGCCGACAGTGTGTAGCGTGCATCTACAATTATCTTATTTGGACAGGTCTCAGATTGTGTTGCATGCATAGCAAAGCTGAAAGAATGTTTATTGGAGTTTTTTATAGTTTCTCTATTATGATTTTAAGGTGGTTTTAACAGGCTAACTTAATTATATCATTTAGAAGAAAGATATTTATAGGCAGTCATTTGTGATTGCTAGAGTGTGGTTCATGGTTGATTAAGCAGAGCAGAGCAGAGTGTGCAAAGTGTTGAGCCATCAGAGGAAGGTCTATGTGACCAAGTAAATTATTTTGGCTATATATTGGAACTAATCCAGACAATAGGTCAAAGTGTAGTTCACCAAGATCCAGATATAGTGTGTATCTATTATTTAGAAGGTTGTAGCCTTCACCCCTTTGACCAATGAGCTCTCAGATAGTGCGTCCTCTCCCCTAATAGGGACAATTTTAAAAGACTCCTAATAGGGTCTGACGCTTGACTAGGTCTACTGTACTTCATATATTGTAAAGCTACTCCTAACAGGGTAAAGGGTCTTCTAACAAGGATCATTATACACTAGTACAAAATATTAGTGGGTATCAAGTCCCACCAGGATTTTTACCTATTTCGGTTTCCCCATAACCAAAATATTGGTGTTGTATTCATGTGTTCTTTCATTGTGTTTATGCTTTATGTTTAAGTATACTTAATTGGATAAAGAATTGAATCTTGTAGATAACTGATTCACCCTCACCCCCCCCTCTTAGTTATCTCTTGGGACTATTCCTAACAATTGGTATCAGAGCCAAGTGCCTCGGAGAGAAATTTTAATAGCTTGAGGTTGATCAAATGTCATAATTCAAGAAAGAGAGTCCTAATTTTGATGGAGAGAATTATCTTGTTTGGAAGAACAAGATGGTGACTCATCTTCAGTGCATTGGTTATGAAGTTTTCAATGTAACTATTAAAGTAGCCAAGATCCCTACCCTAGAAGACCTTGGAAAGGATGATGCTACTGAAACACAAAAGGAATTGTTTCATCAGAATGCTATTTCCAAAGAAGCCCTTATCAATGCCCTATTAGATAGTGAGTTTTCATAGATAAAGAAGGTACAGACTGCCCACAAGATATGGAAGTACCTATCAAACATATTTGAAGGAGACAAACAAGAAAAGGATGCACACATAAAGAATTGGAAGAAAAGATACAATGCATTAGAGATGTTTCCAAAAGAAAACATTAGAGCTTATAATCAAAGGATCAATGAAGCAGTTGCTAGAATCAGGAACAATGCTGGAGAGATCTCAGAGGAAGATATTATGGACAAGTTCATGACTACTCTCACTCTAGAATATGAAAGAAAGATCAATATCCTTGATGAGACCATGGAGCTTACATCTAACTTCAAGAGAGAGACCTTGATTAGCCAAATCTCAACTTTTGAGATTTTAAGATTGAAGACAAAACCTAGAAGTGAGACAGCCTTCAAAGCAACAATTCATGGTAAGAAATATGCAAACACTTCTGGTAGTTTTGATGATGATGATGATGAGAAAACTCTAGAGGATTTTATTTCTATGATTGCTAAAAGAGAAAATAAAGGAAAAGTAAATTATGAAGGTCAATTTCCATTTAAGTTCTTTTCATGTAATAAGATCAGTCACTTTCTATCTAAGTGTCCTACTAGAGCTAGAAAGTTCAAGAAAGATTACAAGCCTAAGTACTCTAAGGAATGTTATTTTTCTGGAGATTGAGTTTCAGATGATGAATCAGGTGAAAAAAAAATTGGTTTCATTGCTACTATAGACAAAATGAATAGTAAGTTAGTTCCTAAAGATGAGAAAGTGAATCAAGAGCTAGCATTGATTTCCCAAGTAGATATTGTATGCACCCTAAAATGGTCGCCTAGACTTTGGGCCCCATTTCTGCAATTTATCAAATCCCTGAATCAATATTTTCAAAAATCAACAATATCAATTATATCAATTTTCTTGATCAAATCATAATCAATTCGATATTTCCTAAGGTTTGAGCCTTATTTAATTTTTTTAAAAAAAAAATCTTATTTAATTAAGAGAACATGCTCCCTATTAATTAATTAAAAATTTCTTTTAATTAAATAATAAAATCACTTTATCCTAAGCCTTTATTTAATTAAAAGGAATTTTCTCCCCTTTTATTTAAATAAAAAAGCTCCCACTTTTGCTCTTATCCTAAGTTGCACAAATAAAATATTTATTCTTATTTTATAAAAAAGAAAAAAGACTTTTTATCTTATGTGGGACACAAAAGTCAACTCTTATTTTCCTATTGGAGGATATTTGTGCACAAGGATCAAGCTTCTTTTTTTCTCCACCGTTGATTAAGTATTTTGCCTCTTAATCTCAATGGTCCATTCCTTTTCATTTCCTATAAAAGAAGAGCTCTGTTCTTCATTTTCATATCTTAGATTTTTATGCTAATGTTATGCTGTAGGTTTTCTAGGTCATTTGGAGCTCTTTGAAGATATTCTACATCCAAGCTTTGAAGACTTGTTATTGCATTTCATTGTAGTTGCATATTTTCTTTCTTAGTTGCATTATCATGGCATATTAGCTTAGATTTCATTTTATGCAATAGATTAATTTGCATCATCATTTAGATTTGCATTGCATTGCATACCTTGATTCCATTTTGGGGATATAGGCATTGTTGCCCTTATCTTCATTTTGAATCTCTCATTGTGTGGTTGACTAGCAAGGTCATGAGTTTATAGCTCTAGCTGAGAGCAATTTTATAAATTTTGCAACTCCATGCATAGAGAGCTATGGATCGATTTGTGAGGGCTCATTCTTGAGTTTTCTTGCATGTAAGGATTCATAGAAGTGTGGTCACATTTTCACCATACATGTTTGGCACCCATCGTGGGGCAACCCACTTTTACATGCTAGTTTTGATTATTTTTGGAGCTAACTCTTGTGCAGATTTGTTTGGAGATGGAAAACCCTAGATTTTCAAAGATTTGATCATATTTCCCAAATGGCTTGGTTTTTTTGTCTGAAATTTTTTTGTAGGTTAGTGACATATCAGGGAAGCTCCAAAAAAAAATTCAAATTTTTCGGAGGTGATTTGCATGTTTTATGATTTTTTCTTGACTTTTCATAAAAAATCAATTTCTGTTACAAATCAGCATATTTTTTAGAAATTTTTACATTTTTGGAAAGGTCTTGAAATTCTACAGGGGGTCCATTCAATGTGTTTTTAATTTAGAGGTCATATCATAGATTATTTGGTCAATTTATAAAAACTAGTCTATTTTGGTAAAATGGCTCTCTAGGGCACAAATGAAAAGATCTTTTCAAAATTTTGACATTTTTGAAAAGCTCTCTATTTTTTGATAGAGGTCTCTTTTCTGTATTTTGGGTTTAGGGTCTGAATTCATGTGGTATAAGTCCAATCTTGTTGATAAGGTCAAAAATCAAAATTAAAAAAAAAGATATTTGATGATTAGCATGCACTTATTTTTCACATGGTTCAATGCATAATGTGAATTTTTATTTGGATTATTTGCTGGTTATTATTGCTCCTAAAAATTGATTTTCAAATCTAACCACCTTAGGGTTTGCATAAGTTGGATATACATTGCATATCTTGTTTGCTTGTTTCTTGTCTTGTTCATTTGAAGGTGCTCTTGCTTTCATAGAAAATGCTTAAAAAAAAGCGTTGGACTTGAGGTACTTTGTTCCATCTCTACAACATTTGGATTTTGGAATTAAAACTGAACCTCTCATGTGTTTGGCTTGAGTGTTTTACATGCTTTCATAGAACACATTTCAACTGATGCTCTTAATGGGAAATGAATGAACATAGATTTGCTTTCATACAAGTTTGTGTAAGTGAATGCTTGTGTTTAAACTTTAAATAATTCTTGGTTCCAATATCAAATATCTCATTGAGTGATTGAGGGCATGGATTCATTCCGTGTTTATATAGGGAGTTAAATGCACCACTTTGTGGACTCACTCTATGTTTACTTGGAAAGTTAAATATTCCATTGTTCAACCCTTTTTCATTTATGAGTAGTATTGATTAGCAGTCTTAGATTATTTGTGATTGATCTAGATTGCTATCTTGGGTTATTGGACTTGCTAATCCGCCAGCCCGTCATTTCCGCCCCGTGGTTGTAAGGTCAGTGCCACATTAAAGGGGAGGGGTCTACAGGAAAGAAGTGTTAATTGCTCCACTAGGCAACCCTTTTGTGGTTTTTGGAACTCACTTATTTTCTAAGGTGTGGACTCACTTTGAGTTGATGTGAGGAGTTAAATGTTCCACTTTTGGGCTCACTTTGAGTTGATGTGAGGAGTTAAATGTTCCACTTTTGGACTCACTTTGAGTTGGTGTGAGGAGTTAAATGTTCCACTTTTGGACTCACTTTGAGTTGGTGTGAAGAGTTAAATGTTCCACTTTTGGACTCACTTTGAGTTTGTGTGAAGGGTTAAGTGTTCCACTTTTTGGACTCACTTCACATTCTCTTGAAGGGTTAAATGTTCCACTTTTGGACTCACTTCACATTCTCTTGAAGGGTTAAATGTTCCACTTTTGGACTCGCTTCACATTCTCTTGAAGGGTTAAATGTTCCACTTTTGGACTTGCTTCACATTATCTTAAAGGGCTAAATGTTCCACTTTTGGACTCGCTTCGCATTCACTTAAAGGGTTAAGTGTCCCACTTTTGGACTCACTTTACATTTACTTGAAGAGTTAAGTGTTCCACCTTTAGTGCTCTAAATACTTTTGATAGTGAATTACTTAGTTTTTACTTTTAGAAGGCCTGCTTGGGGACACACCACCTCAAGGGACGACCTTAACTCCTATGTTCCAGCACAGTATAAATATCAGGAGGTGAATCCAAAGACACCTCTCTTGGGAATTGAGTTTGATATCACTCTTGGCTAAGCCTCAAAGAACTTTATACCTTTGAGAAGTGAAGGAGGAGATTTGGGTTACCGTCTCCCCCCGGCTGTGTGATTTTGGATTCTTCTCATCTACAGATTTGGGCCTCACATACCTTGCATATATCGATGACTCCTTTTAGAAAGCCATGTATATCCTTGTAGATAGCTTGATAAGGTGTTGTTGTGTTCTAAGTGCCTGCTAAAATATTGTCAAGAACATACACAAGTAGAACCTTTAAGGAGTAGAAATACTAAGTCACTATACTTGTTCATGTGCAAGGTTGCTTTGCCCCTTGCTCATTGTTTGAAGACTGTTTGCTTGAACACCTTGATTACTGTCTTATGTGCCTATTCAATGATGAAAATCTATTGATGTACTTGATCTTTTAAAACAAACTAAGTTCCTAAGTTGAAACACCAACTTTTTACAGCTTGCTCAATTTTCTATCCTATCATTAGAGACTTGTTTTGACTTTAAATCTCTAGTTTTTGCCCTCTAGGAATAGCATCAATTGGTTTGCAAGGCCACTTTGGAAATAGTTGTTAAGTTAGAAGGTTATTCTTGGTGAGAAAGCTTATCTCTAGAATTGTTAGCTACATTCTTGGAGAATTTTAGTGCTCTTATTATCCAATCACTTTCATTTAATCAATTTCAATTATATTTTGGCCTAGTCCAACCTCCTGATTCAAAAGTACAAGGATATTCATCCTTTGATTTTAGCACCTCTTTGACAGTGTTGGTAGAGCCCCTTTATTTCTATCTTTTCATTTCATTTTGGACAATAAAGAACTTTGACTATCTTAGTTTGGTGTTGACACTTTGCGAGGTCACCCTATCATTAAGAATCTTTTTCTTTCATGTCAGTTACAACAAGGTACCAAGTCAATCAAGGAAAGAGACCCCCTATTGTCTTTAGCTAGTTACCACCAATTAAGAGTCATCAACAACATAAGGGAAAAGGACCCCTTTTTGATCAATCTCCTAAGAGTGAGTCTGAGATTTGTTTTAATCCAAAAGGTAATCCTAGTGAAGTGAGTACCTCTTTAGCACCCATTTCATCAAGTATGGACATGAGTTACATGTTCACTTGACAACAAAGAGAAGCAATGAACCAGACTCTTGATGACATATTTCAATGGCATAGGGGTAACATGATGTCTATTGGGTTTGCATATGCTAGTCCACTTGGATCACCCCTGATCAACACAAGGTATCTTGATGCTCACCAACGAGCTAAGAGACATCACCAACAAATTCACTTAGATTGAGGGTCACAACACGAAGACCAAAGCAATGAATCTAGTGACCACTAGATCAATGCAACCAATGCAATCAGATAGTCAAGGAAACCTTCTCCACTTAGAGATACCTCTTGATATGCAAATACAAGATTGAAGAGTATTGATAGGGAGAAGCAAACCTATTTGGATGAACAAGCTACTAAAAAGGAGAAATTTAGACATCTAGAGGAAGAGGAATGTGCATTATTGGACATAAGGAAAAGAGTCGCTCAAGAAGAAGAAGATAGACTCTATGCACAACAACTTCAAAACTGATTCAATGGGTGGGGTACTAATAGTGGGACCCACTCACCCCCATCTACTCCCTCACCAAGTCCTAGAAGAAGGTCAAGGATGCCCTCAAGATCCCCAAGTCCTATAGGTAGAAGGACTTCAAGATATGATCACCATAGGAGATAGTCACCTCCTAGAATTTCAAAGCAACCATCCCAATGAGCACATCATGGCTCACAACATGGAGGAAGTTATGCCAACTTTTATCATATAGATTTTATGACTATGCAACAAGAACCATCCTTTCAAGCATATGTAAAAAGTTATGTGGAACAAAACAAGGATCAGTTCCTAGAAAGTCTCATCAACAAAGGTGCTAAGGTCCCATATAATTTTGATGTGGACCAAAAGGTAAAGAAGCAAGATCCATCAACTAATGAGGTGATCAAACAACTTCAAAAGGATATAGAAAGGATGAGGGCTCCTAAGAGCACATTTAATTTGGACTCCATATGTCCCAACCCAATTGACAAGAGTGTGGTGTTGGTTGAGTTTCCTAAGAAAGTTGAGTTTCCAACCTATGACAAATATGATGGCATTGTTGACCCTCATGACCATGTTAGACAGTTCTACATAATGAACTTTTCTTTTCACCATGAAGACTCCTACTTGATGAGATTATTCCCAAGGATTATCAAGGGTCAAGCCATGGAGTGGTTTACTAACCTTACTCCTCCAGTTAAGACATTTAGAGAGCTTGTGGAAAGATTTGTTCAACATTTTGCTTACAACTTATCAAGGTCGGTCACCATGCTTGATTTGTAAAAACTCAAGCAGAATCAAGGGGAATCCTTTGTTACCT
Organism: Chamaecyparis obtusa; assembly: GCA_027943335.1. Taxonomy (NCBI): domain Eukaryota; kingdom Viridiplantae; phylum Streptophyta; class Pinopsida; order Cupressales; family Cupressaceae; genus Chamaecyparis; species Chamaecyparis obtusa. Next base: position 157,667 of record BSBK01007300.1, on the reverse strand, counting down.
TCCTACAAAGATGGAGATGTTTATGCTCGAAATATCCAAGGACAATTCCTGAGGAGGAAAGAGTAGACATCATTGTGAGCAACTTAGTACTAGAATTAAGGTATGAAGTAAGGAAGATCCCATTTAATTATTTTGACACCATGGTAGAAGTGGCATGTTGCATAGAGGATGTCCTAAAAGAACAAGGAATTTTGACCAAAACAACTAATAACAACAATGGCAAAAAAAACAATAATAATGGTAATAAAGACAAAAAGAACTCCTATTGGAATAAGAATAAGAAAGTGGTCAATGATGGAGTTTTTGACTCATCACAACCTAAGAATGAAGAAATTCTTAATCTCTCTAATGCATTCGAAGCCATGAAGTTGCAAACATCTTCAACACAACAAGAAAATAAACCCAAGTATCAAGGGAGACCTAAAACAAAAAAGTGACAATTTACCAAACTTGGGGACTCCTATGCAGACATTTTCAAGATGTTAATTGCTCATAATTTGGCACAACCTCAGGATCCTACAAAGTTTTTCATACCCAATCCTAAACCTCATTGGTGGGATGAGAAGGCTTTATATGTCTTTCACAATGGAATTGTACATGATATAGAAAAATGTTTTAAACTTAAGCATCTTGTCCAAGATCTTATTGAAAGCAGAAGATTACAAGTTGATGGTTTAGCCACTAATGTGGATCACAAAGCTTTTAAAGAACCCTTTCCCAAATATGAGAAAGGAGAGAATTCTAACAACAAGAACGGCAAGGCTGCTATCAACTACACCTACACAAATGTTGAAAATGTTATTAATATGCTTGAAGTTGTTGATGATAATGTCAACATGATGAGAGGGAAAGACCCTTATGGATATGATGTGGATTCAACTCCTATGCCTGATGAAGGACCCGTTGTGGTACTAAGAGGTCCTCACTCATGAAGGATGTCTCAACCCCTCAATGTAGTCACTAGGAGTCAGTCTCAAGCTCCCATTGTTATTAGAAGTCCTAACTCTAGTAAGTCTAAGCAGTCAGTGTCAAAAGGTGTTCTTCCTAAATCTATTGTTGGTCCTGAGTTGAATTATAATCTTTTTGACCAATTACAACATACACCAGTGCAGATTTCAATCTTTGAGCTTTTGGAATTGTCCCCTAAGCATAAGCGTGTCCTTGAGGATGCCTTGCGAGCGGCTAATGTCCCTAATGATATAGATGTAGATCAATTCTAGAATATAGTCAACCACTTGGCTAGCCCTCACTACCTTACATTCTCAGAAGAAGATGACAAGTCATTAAGCCACCCACACAATTTGGCCCTTCATATAGAGGTTATGATCCACAAGACCCGTGTCAGGCACGTGTTGATAGATGGGGGTGCTGGGCTTAATATCTATTCTTTGAGCTTATTGAAGGCCTTGGGTTATTCATAAGAAGTCATTGACACAAGGAAGAAGATAACTATCAAGGCTTATGATGAAGCAGAATGTAGTTCTAAAGGATTGGTTGTTCTTCCTATCCGAATTGGTCCTGTAGAGAAAGATATTTTGTTTTAGATTGTTGATGCCGGTCCTTTGGATTATAATATTTTTTTGGGTAGACCTTGGATACATGAGATGCAAGCAGTCCCATCTACTTATCATCAATGTGTGAAGTTCCCTTACAATGGAGTAGAAGTTTGCATACCCGGGGATAGCACATTGTCAGTCAACACAATTTCAGCAAGGTCTCACATTCCTTTGAATAGGGAGGCTGACACTTTTGATACTACATTTGAACAATGCAAATACAAATTCAAAGCCATGGATCTTGGCATGGGGGATTACAAAATTTATTCATTCACAAAATTGTGAATTTCCCCTAGGTCTTATGGAAAAACTTCTCAAGATATGAAACGCTCGTCTTCAGCCATGACATTGTTCGACAAGTTTGTAGAATCCTCAGTTCTGATTCAACGGGATAAAGAAGAGGTTTCCATTAGGGACTGGATTTACCAAGAGGAGAAATACCAACATAATGAGGATTTTGCACCTTCTCCTTGAGCTTATGGGAGAGGGTATACATTGGTCAAGAATATGGGTTATCCAAGACATGGTCCCCTTAGTCATCAGCTGGATGCCAAAGCTAAACCTCTTAACCATGCCCTTTTTGGATGGAGGAATAAATCAACAGTTGGCTTAGGTTTTCCAAATAAGAAACAAAAAAGTGTCCCTATCTTAGCTACAACAGATAGTGACCATGACTCAAACTACACTCCTAATCTCTCTAATCAGTAAGACATGTCTGATGATTGGGTGCCTTCAAAAAATCTCCCTTGGGGAGATTCAAAAAATTTGACAATTGACAGTCCTACTATCCCAGCTGCAATGGATAGTGACTATATGAATGCTAGATTGACAATAGAAAGTGTTGCTATCCTAGTTGCGAAAGATAGTAACAATGCTAGTACTAGAGAAAGGGAAACCTTTCCTAACCTTGAGGCTTCTACATTACGAGGCCCAAATAATGATTCAAAGACAGACTCACATGAGTTTGAATGGGACTCACTTTCAAATGCAACAGTTGATTTGGATATGGATGTTGTCCATACTTATAGTACTCAACCTGATGTGACCAACGAGCCTAGTGTAAGACTAGAGGATTGGACTCCTCGAATTGCCTTAGTGGATGACACTTTGTTTGGTAGGACAAATCCTGATTCAGGTATCTTAGAAGAAGACTTGATGAATCCCAATTGTATGGTCACCAGAGATAACACCTTCCACATACACAATGTTGAACCAGTCATTGACCTACCTCTTGTTCATTTCCACCTAATTGATTGGTCTCAATTTCACCAAGAGCCTCAGCTCTTAAACTTTTAGAATGACTATGAAATTGCCTGTTATCTAAATGCTCTTGAACCCGTAGTCTCTTCCACTAGTGAACCAACAACAAGTATGATGGAGCCTGATATTAAGTACCTCAGTCTAAAAATAAAAGAAAAAGGAAAAAAGAAAGATGGTTCTGATGGCGAAAACCACTTTGTGGTAGTGTCAGAACCCAAAATAGTAAAAATAAATGACGTATCTGAGGGTGAAAACCTCTTTGAGGCACCTAAGAATGGGGTACTTAATAACTTTCCAAGTTACTTCCAAGACAGGTCATTAGTTCTCATTGAGCCCACACAACTAGTGAATTTGAATATAGAAGAGGCTCCCCAAATAGTGCACCTAGCTCAGTCTCTATCAGTTGAAGAAAAGGAGGCATATACAAAATTTTTACAAAAGAAGAAAATCAACTTCGCTTGGACATATTCAGACATGCCAGGGCTTGACACTAATCTTATCATGCATCATCTATCTATAGCTCCAGGAATAAAACCGATCAAACAAAGGTTGAGGAAAATGCACCCTCGTGTAGCTCTTCTTGTTAAAGCTGAATTAGAAAAGCTCTTATGTGTAGGATTCATTCAAGCTATTGACTATGCTGAGTAGATCTCCAATATTGTTCTAGTTTCAAAACATGATGGATCCATTCGCATTTGCACAGACTTCAGAGATCTCAACAAAGCATGCCCAAAGGATGACTTTCCACTCTCAAACATAGACATGATAGTGGATATGATGGTGGGTTATGAGATATATTCCTTAATGGATGGGTTTTCCAGATATAACCAGACAAAAATAGCTCCCGAAGATCAAGAGAAAACAACTTTCACATGTGCATGGGAAACCTATTGTTGGAACATCATGCCATTTGGCCTAAAGAATGCAGGAGCAACATACCAACGAGCTATGACCACAATTTTTCATGATATGATGCATAAGAACATGGAATATTATGTGGATGATACCTTGGCTAAATCTAGGAAATGGGATACACACCTCGATGATTTGGAAGTGATTCTAGATCGCATGGAATAGTTTCAACTTAGATTGAATCTAAAAAAGTGTGCATTTGGAGTTACCTTAGGTAAACTTCTAGGATTCATAATTTCACAAAAAGAATAGAGGTTGATCCTAAAAAGGTCCAAGCTATCTTAGCTATGCCACCTCCAAAGAACATAAGTCAAATGAGTAGTCTTCAAGGATGACTCCAATCTATACGAAGGTTTATTTCACAACTTGTAGATAGAGCAAAACCTTTAAATAAAACATTGCATAAGGGAGTCACATGTGTGTGGAATGAGGATTTCCAAAAGATCCTTGATCAAATAAAATAGTATTTGGCTAATCCTCCAATTTTGATGCCTCCTATTCCAGGGAAACCATTGATTTTGTACATTTCAGCAATAGAGTCTTTCTTGGGGGCATTGTTGGCTCAATTAGATGACACTGGGAAAGAAAGGGCCATATACTATATCAGTCGTACTCTAGTATCTTATGAGATCAATTATAATAACATTGAGAAGTCTTGTCTTGCAGTAGTGTTTGCTTCCCAAAAGTTAAGACACTATATGCTTTCTCATACTATACATTTGGTTGCAAAAATTGATCCTCTTAAGTACTTGCTTAGTAAGGCTTCCCTCACGGGTAGACTTGCTAACTGGATGATGGTTTTATTTGAGTTTGATATAGAGTACATTGAGAGAAAGGCCATGAAAGGGCAAGCTATTGCTGATCAATTAGCTGATTTTCCAGTTAAGGATAGTGTTCCTATTCAGGTAGAGTTCCCAGATGAGCACATTCTATACATGACCACTCGCACTTGGAAGATGTTCTTTGATGGTTCCAACATGCAAAATGGATCAGGTGCGGGAGTATTGTTTGTTTCTCCTCATGGGTATAATATACCAAAATCCTACAAACTTTTATTCCCATGTACAAACAATATTCCAGAATATGAAGCATTAACCAATGGATTGAAACTAGCTATAGAATGGAACATATCAGAGTTGCATGTCTTTGGGGATTCACAATTAATTATCAACCAAGTCAATAAGGAGTATCAAACCAAAGATGATAAATTGATACCTTACAAAAATATGGCTGATTCATTGAGATGTTACTTTACCTTTGTGACATTTCAACAGATCCCTAGACCAGAAAACAAAGCTGCAGATGCTATGGCTACATTAGCTTCACTCCTACAGTTGGAACAACATGAATCTAGATTTGAATTCCTGGTGTAAGAGCTACACCATCCCATATTTTACTCATCTGAAAGAAATGTCATTTGTACCCTTATCACACATGAGTCTTTCCGTTATGGTGTTATCTATTCATATCTACGCGATGGCATCATCCCTAACACTTTCAACCATTCTAAACACTGAAACCTCATCCGTAACACCTCTCGCGACACCCTTATCTCTGGTGATTTATATAGGAGGAGTTTAGATGGGACACTTCTTAGGTGCTTGGAAAAGGAGGAATTTGACCAAGCATTAGTTGACATTCATGAGGGCATTTGTGGTGGACACTCTAATGGTCTTTCCATGGCCCGAAGGTTTCTTAGGGTGGGGTATTACTGGCCCACAATGCAAATTGATGCAGTAGCTTTCTCTAAATCTTGTGAGAAATTTCAAAAACATGGAAACTTGATTCACACTCTAGGGAGGGAGCTAATTCCTTCTATTTCTCATTGGTCATTTCAATGCTGGGCCTTAGACCTTGTTGGGAAAATTCACTCCAACTCATCAGGTGGACATAAGTTTATCATCACAGCTACTGATTATTTCACAAAATGGGTAGAGGTAGTCCCTCTTTCTGTTGCCTCTGGCAAAACAGTTTCACTCTTTATTATGAATCATATTATTTGCTGATCTGGAGTGCCTTATGAGATTATTACTGATAATGGAGGTCAATTCAAGAAAAAGGACCTAAAGCATTTATGCAAGGAGTTTAAAATTAAGCAACATTGGTCCTCCATCTATTTTTCACAAGGAAATGGATAGGCAGAAGCCTCTAATAAAACCATTCTTAAAATTCTTCATAGGACAGTGCACAAGAATGGTAGGGATTGGCACTTGCAAATCAATCCAACACTATGGGCTTATAGAACAAGCATTCACACACCTATAGGAGCCACGCCTTTTTCCCTTACCAATGGCGCTGAAGCGGTATTACCTTTAGAAGTAGAGATCCCTTCACTTCGAGTCTCACTCAAAGGTTTGATTACAGATGAGGATTACCGTGCCATGAGGTTACAAGAACTAGAACTTCTAGATGAGAAGCATAAGGCTTCCTTTGATCACATGAGAGTATATCAGAAGTGTATGTCCAAAGCATTCAACAAGAAGGTTCACCCTAGAGAATTTCAGATAGGTGATCTTGTTTTGAGAGAGAACCCTAAGAATCAACAAAACAGAGAACAAAAGGACAAGTTCGAACCTAATTGGCTTGGACCATACATTATTACAACAGCTTTTGGTATAGGTGCATATTTACTGTCGAATGAAGATGGAGAACAACACCCTGAGCCCATCAACATTTTGCACCTAAAGAAGTTCTATCCTTGATACCCATTTCTGTCTGGGGGCATCCTTTGTATATATTTTATGATCCTGAAAAAATACCAAAAAAAATTGATATATCATGCTGAAAAAATTCTAAAAAGCATATACAGTCCTGGAAAAATACAAAAAATTTAAAAAATTCAAAAATTCAAAAAAAATAGAAAAAGTGCCTTGATGAAAACCTGGAAATAGGCACCTTGGTAGCAAAAATACAAAAAAAAAGAAAAAAAGAAAAAAATTGCAATAAATCCAAGTGGTGAAAATCTAGAAACAGGTGCTACTTGAGACCTTTGAACTCCTATTTGTTAGCATGTGTCCTTGACACTTAGCCTTTCTCCATCATGCCTTGACCTTATTTGACTTGGTCTAGAATTTGTCTTTGTCTTTGTCTAAGGGGCATACTTGTTAGCATAGGTCTTTTAGGTGCGTTTGTCTCTTGGGGCATTTCACAACAGGTGTTTTTCAACACCACCCCAAACAGTTTTTTTCAACACTACCCTTGCATCGAGTGTTTCTTAACACTTATTAGATGTCTTACCCTGTAGTCTAGTATGATGCAATATTTCTCATTTGCAGATGCGATAACCAAAGTCTGACTCTATGACCAACACACATGCACTTAAACAATCAACTTGTTGAGATATGATGACTTTATTTTTCTTTGTGTGCTGTTTATGAGAATTTTTTTGATGAGTGGTCTCTCCCTGAGAAGTTTTCGATGATGCACAGCTAGAAGACTGAGGGTATGAGAACATGTTTTATTTCTTTATCTTCTTGTAGGTATATTTCGTTGATCCTAACTGTCATGAACATTTATGCTGGTCTTACTTGACACTATGGATTGACAAGGTATTATCCTTGACTGTTTTACGAGTGCATGCTTCTAGTTATCCTGACTTTCATGTGTCTTGATAAAAACATAATCTCACCATATCAAACTTAGGTAATCTCACTGCACTAGTCATCTTGACCTATATGTATTTGATGCCTAGGTGAGATTTCCACATTTCTATCTGATAAAGATCATATTCATATCCACATAGTTATGCTAATGTGCATTGTATGATCTTATGAAGCTACCAATAATGCTCAATGATGATAATTAGATGTCTATAAGCATTGTGACCTTGCAAGTCAACCACTTTCATAGTAGCTTGCATTCTTAGGTTCATCATAGTTTAGTTTTTGCATCTTGCATATGGAGAGAGCTCTTCTTTTTATCATCTACAGACTACTTGGTCAACTGTGCTCATTTTCTGATTCTTTTTGATCATATCTTTCACTTCTGCTCTTTCATGTCACATCATTTTCTATCCATTTTCAGACTCAAAATTGAAATTTGAGTCGCGTTTCAAAATTTTCTCATTCTTCTACGTAGTTGAATGACCTTTTGAGGCATAATTCTTTGATCTTTGATGGAATTTCTTCCTTTCCATGTCTTTCAAACTTCTAGTCTTTCATTCACTCCTTTCACTTCCTCTCTCTGAGGTTTGACTTAATCTTTATCCTATATCTTTTTCGGTCAAACCTCGTCAACCTGGGGCATATCTTCACTATTTGATGGTTATCCTATCATGCTCCATCTTTCGATTATGATTTATTGTGACTTGATTAGGTTTATCAATTTTTTGTTCTCCTCTATCTGATTTTGATTTTGAAACCGAGGGGGCAGTACCTATCAGCTTTAATCTTTGATTCAGCTTTATCATTCAGCTCAGCTTGAGATTCTTATTTTTAGACTTGATTATCACCTAGCAACGATGGTGGTGATTTTGTCTTTCGATTTTTATTTCCTATTTTTCAGACTTGATTATTGCCTAGCAGCGATGGTGATAGTTTTGTCTAAGGCTTGATTTACACCTAGCATCGACGGTGTTGGTCTTGTCTTTTATCTTTTTGCTTATCTTTGTCCTGATGTGTTCCCAAAATTAACACACATCTAAGTTGTTTTGTGATCCCAAATCGATCTCACATTTCAATTCTTCTTTGACTACATGTGTTCCCAAATCGATCACACATTAGTCAAAGAGGGGCAAATGTATGCACCCTAAAATGGTCGCCTAGACTTTGGGCCCCATTTCTGTAATTTATCAAATCTCTGAATCAATATTTTTCAAAAATCAACAATATCAATTATATCAATTTTCTTGATCAAATCATAATCAATTCGATATTTTCTAAGGTTTGAGCCTTATTTAATTTAAAAGAAGAAATAAAAATAAAAATCTTATTTAATTAAGAGAACATGCTCCCTTTTAATTAATTAAAAATATCTTTTAATTAAATAATAAAATCACTTTATCCTAAGCCTTTATTTAATTAAAAAGAATTTCCTCCCCTTTTATTTAAATAAAAAAGCTCCCACTTTTCCTCTTATCCTAAGTTGCACAAATAAAAAATTTATTCTTATTTTATTAGAAAAAAATACTTTTTATCTTATGTGAGACACAAAAGTCAACTCTTATTTTCTCATTGGAGGATATTTGTGCACAAGGATCAAGCTTCTTTTTTCTTCATCATTGATTAAATCTTTTGCCTCTTAATCTCAATGGTCCATTCCTTTTCATTCCCTATAAAAGAAGAGCTCTCTTCTTCATTTTCATATCTTAGATTTTTATGCTAATGTTATGCTGCAGGTTTTCTAGGTCATTTGGAGCTCTTTGAAGATATTCTACATCTAAGCTTTGAAGACTTGTTATTGCATTTTATTGTAGTTGCATATTTCCTTTCTTAGTTGTATTATCATGGCATATTAGCTTAGATTTCCTTTTATGCAATAGATTAATTTGCATCATCATTTAGATTTTCATTGCATTGCATACCTTGATTCCATTTTGGGGATATAGGCATTGTTTCCATTGTCTTCATTGTGAATCTCTCATTGTGTGGTTGAATAACAAGGTCATGAGTTTATAGCTCTAGCTGAGAGCAATTTTACAAATCTTGCAACTCTATGCATAGAGAGCTATGGATCGATTTGTGAGGGCTCATTCTTGAGTTTTCTTGCATGTAAAGATTCATAGAAGTGTGGTCACATTTTCACCATACATTTTTCATAGAAGTGCTGTCTATGAAGATTTCTTTGATGAGTGGTCTCTCCCTGAGAATTTTTTGATGATGCACAACTAGAAGACTGAGGGTATGAGAGCATGTTTTATTTCTTTATTTACTTGTAGGTATATTTTGTTGATCCTAACTGTCATGAGAATTTATGCTGGTCTTACTTGACACTATGGATTGACAAGGTATTATCCTTGACTGTTTTGTGAGTGTATGCTTCTAGTTATCCTGACTTTCATGTGTCTTGATACAAACATAATCTCGCCATATCAAACTTAGATAATCTCACTACACTAGTCATCTTGACCTATATGTCTTTGATCCCTAGGTGAGATTTCCACATTTCTATCTGATAAAGATCATATTCATATCCACATAGTTATGCTAGTGTGCATTGTATGATCTTACGACGCTACCAATAATGCTCGATGATGATAATTAGATGTCTATAAGTATTGTGACCTTGCAAGTCAACCACTCTCATAGTAGCTTGCATTCTTAGGTTCATCATAGTTTAGTTTTTGCATCTTGCATATGGAGAGAGCTCTTCTTTTTATCATCTATGGACTAGTTGGTCAACTGTGCTCATTAACTGATTCTTCTTGATCATATATTTCATTCCTAATCTTTCATGTCACATTATTTTCTATCCATTTTCAAACTCAAAATCAAAATCTGAGTCGCGTTTCCAAGTTTTCTCATTCTTCTACACAGTTGACTGACCTTTTGAGGCATAATTCTTCGATCTTTGATGGAATTTCTTCCTTTCCATGTCTTCCAAACTTCTAGTCTTTCATTCACCCCTTTCACTTCCTCTCTCTGAGGTTTAACTTAATCTTTATCCTATATCTTTTTTAGTCAAACCTCGTCAACCTGGGGCATATCTTCACTGTTTGATGGTTATCCTATCATGCTTCATCTTTTGATTATGATTTATTGTGACTTGATCAGGTTTATCAATTTGTTGTTCTCCTCTATCTGATTTTGATTTTGATTCTAAGGGGGCAGTACCTATCAGCTTTAATCTTTGATTCAGCTTTATCATTCAGCTCATCTTGAGATTCTTATTTTTAGACTTGATTATCACCTAGCAGCGACGGTGGTGATTTTGTCTTTCAATTTTTATTTATATTTTTTAGACTTGATTATTGCCTAGCAGTGACGGCGATAGTTTTTTCTAAGACTTGATTTGCACCTAGCATCAACGGTGTTGGTCTTATCTTTTAGCTTTTTGCTTATCTTTGTCCTGATGTGTTCCCAAAATGAATACACATCTGAGTTGTTTTTTGATCCCAAATCGATCTCACATTTTAATTCTTCTTTGACTGCATGTGATCTCAAATTGATCTCACATTAGTCAAAGGGGAAAATGTATGCACGCTAAAATGGTCGCCTAGACTTTGGGCCCCATTTCTACAAATTATCAAATCCCTGAATCAATATTTTCAAAAATCAACAATATCAATTATATCAATTTTCTTGATCAAATCATTATCAATTCGATATTTCTTAAAGTTTGAGCCTTATTTAATTTAAAAGAAGAAATAAAAATAAAAATCTTATTTAATTAAGAGAACATGCTCTCTTTTAATTAATTAAAAATCTCTTTTAATTAAATAATAAAATCACTTTATCCTAAGCCTTTATTTAATTAAAAAGAATTTCCTCCCCTTTTATTTAAATAAAAAAGCTCTCACTTTTCCTCTTATCCTAAGTTGCGCAAATAAAGCATTTATTCTTATTTTATAAAAAGGAAAAAGCACTTTTTGTCTTATGTGGGACACAAAAGTCAACTCTTATTTTCCTATTGGAGGATATTTGTGCACAAGGATTAAGCTTCTTTTTTTCTCCACTGTTGATTAAGTCTTTTTTCTCTTAATCTCAATGGTCCATTCCTTTTCATTTCCTAAAAAAGAAGAGCTCTCTTCTTCATTTAAATATCCTAGATTTTTATGCTAATGTTATGCTGGAGGTTTTCTAGGTCATTTGGAGCTCTTTGAAGATATTCTACTTCCAAGCTTTGAAGACTTGTTATTGCATTTCATTGTAGTTGCATATTTCATTTCTTAGTTGCATTATTATGGCATATTAGCTTAGATTTCCTTTTATGCAATAGATTAATTTGCATCATCATTTAGATTTTCATTGCATTGCATACCTTGATTCCATTTTGGGGATATAGGCATTGTTTCCCTTGTCTTCATTGTGAATCTCTCATTGTGTGGTTGACTAGCAAGGTGACGAGTTTATAGCTCTAGCTGAGAGCAATTTTAAAAATCTTGGAACTCCATGCATAAAGAGCTATGGATCGATTTGTGAGGGCTCATTCTTGAGTTTTCTTGCATGTAAGGATTCATAGAGGTGTGGTCACATTTTCACCATACAGATATAAGGATAGACTAGATTATAGATAGTGTTTGTTCACATCACATGACAAGTGATAAAGGTATATTTGTTCATCTGGACAAATACAATGGTGTTATGGTTAGATTTGGAGATAACACTTCTAAACCAATAGTTGGTAGAGGAGCCATCACTTTGGATGGAAAGAACAGTACTGATGAGATTCTCTATGTTGATGGTTTGAAACATAACCTTCTCAATGTTGGTTAGTTACTTGAAAAAGGATATCAGTTGGAGTTCAAAGATGACAAATGCATCATTAACAACAAGGATGGTGTTATGATTTCATCAGGCTCAAAGATAAGAGGTAATGTTTTTTAACTCAATTCAGAAGTAAGTTATTTTGTTGCTAAAGTTGATGACAGTTGGTTGTGGCATAAAAGACTATGTCATATCAATTTTGATAACATAGTGAAGATAAGTAATGTTAAGGCAGTAAGAGATCTACCTAGAATAGCAAATCTAGTTGATACTTTATGCATGGAATGTGTGATGGAAAAGCATGTGAAGAATTTATTTAGGAGCAAGTACAATTCAATAGAGAACAAGTTGGATCTGATTCATACAGACCTATGTGGACCAACTCAAACAAGATCATACTATGGTGAAACGTATTTCATTTTGTTTGTTGATGATTATTCTAGGATGATGTGGGTTGCATTCTTGAAAGATAATTCAGAAGCATTTGATAAGTTCAAAATATTTAAAGCTAAGGTTGAGAATGAATCTGGACTAAAGATAAAATGTTTGAGGTTGGATAGAGGAGGAGAATTCACCTTTGACAGATTTTATGAGTACTGTGAAAAACATGGCATAAAGAGACAGTTAAGTGCACCTAGAAGACCTCAGCAGAATGGAATTGTAGAGAGAAGAAATAGGATCATTCTTGATACAACGTGCACCATCATGATAGAAGGAAAAGTTGCACACAACTATTGGAGAGATGCGGTCAATATAGCATTCTACACCATCAATAGAATTCAGTTGAGGCCTGGCATTGAAAAAACACCATATGAGCTTTGGTTTGGTAATGTTCCCACAGTAAAATACTTTAGAATCTTTGGAAGCAAGTGCTACATCAAGAGGGATGAAGCAGTAGGCAATTTTGATGCAAGAACTGATGAAGGTATTTTCTTTGGTTATTCTACTAAAAGTAAATCTTATAGACGTTTCAATTTAAGATTGAAAAAGATCATTGAAAGTGCTCATGTTAAGATTGATGAAAAGTTTATGGTTCAAGAAGATATCATGATTACTCACCCATGATTGAAGAAGAACCCAGACCCACTTCTAGTGAGACAATTATTGAAGAAATGTTTGACAATATTGATCTGTTATTCAATGACCCTAAGACTAGTGAAGAAGAAACTCCGAAGGTTGATGAGTCAGCAACAACTAAGGCTCCAAAGTTTACATCTAGAAACCATTCGAAGAAAGACATCATTGGAGATCAGAGCAGCAAAGTCTTAACAAGATCACAAGCAAAGAACTTAGCTAGCAATGATGTGGTATGTTTACTATCTCAAATTGAACCTTTAAGTGTTGAAGATGCTTGTAAAGATTCATATTGGCATGATGATATGAAAGAAGAACTTGATCAGATTATTAAGAATGACACTTGGGAACTAGTCCCAAGACCTAGTGATAAGAATGTGATTGGTACAAAGTGGATATTCAAAAATAAGATGAATGAAGATGGTACAGTAGTAAGAAACAAAGAAAGATTAGTATGTAAAGGATATGCACAAAGAGAAGGCATTGATTATTCAGACACATTTGCACCTGTTAGTAGATTAGAAGCTATTAAGTTGTTTCTAGCTTATGCTATAGTCAAAAACTTCAAAGTTTATCAGATGGATGTCAAATCAACATTCCTAAATGGAGATCTGAAAGAAGAATTATACATTGAGTATCCTGAAGGATTCACCTTATTAGACAGACCTGATATGGTATGTAGATTGAAGAAGGCCCTCTATGGACTCAAGCAAGCCCCTAGAGCATGGTATGATAGACTAGATGGATACCTAACAAAGATCGGATTCAAGAAAGGAGCAACAGATTGTAATCTATTCATTAGAGAGACATTTGAAGGTTTTCTACTTGTAGCCATATTTGTTGATGACATTATTTTTGGAGGTAATGACAAACTTAGTGCTGAATTTGCTAAGGAGATGTAGAATGAATTTGAGATGAGTATGATTGGTCCTATCAAGTACTTTTTAGGATTGAATGTGTAGCAAAAAAAGAAAGGTGTTTTCATTAATCAGTCTAAGTATGTGAAAGAAATATTAAAGAAATTCAAGATGGATGATTGCAAGCCAATAGGGACACCTATGATTACTAGATGCAAGCTTAAAAAGGAAGATGACTCACCAGCAGTTGATATAACATTGTATAAGTGTATGATTGGAAAACTTATTTATCTTACTTAGACTAGACCTGATATTTCCAATGCAGTTGGCATAGTTGGAAGATTTGTAGCAGAACCTAAAAAAAGTCACCTCATGGTAGTAAAAAGGATATTCAGATACTTGCAAGGAACTATAAACTATGGTCTATGGTATCCTAATTCAAAAAATGTTGAGCTTCATGTGTACACTGATACACATTGGGCAGGATGTGTTGATGACAGAAAGAGTACATCAAGAGGAGTAGTGTTTCTTGGTGATAGACTTGTCACTTGGAAAAGCAAGAAACAAAATTGTATTTCTCATTCAACAGTAGAAGCAGAGTATGTTGCAGTAGCCTTGAATTGTTCTACAATTGTTTGGATTAAGAAGATGATAAAATATTTTAGAATTTAGATTGATTATCCTATTGTTATTCACTGTGATAAAACTAGCACTATCAATATGTCGGAGAACCCTATGATGCATGTAAAGACAAAGCACATCGAGATCAAGTATCACTTCCTAAGAGAGAAAGGGGTAGAGAAAGAGGTTAAGCTGGACTATGTGAATACTAAAGATCAGTTGGAAGACATATTCACAAAGCCCTTTCCTAAGGATACTTTTAAGTATCTCAGGGAGAAGTTGGGAGTAATTCCCTTCCCTGATTCTGCTTGGAAGGAAGCAGGAAAGGCATTAGTCCTCAGGGACTAATGGAAGGTTGACTACTCTACTTCAGTAGTACCGGTGCTTAAAAATGAATGGCACCCTTTTCCATTGATGTCAAAGGGGGAGTAGTATGCAGAGTCATGAAAAACAAAAGGAGTAATATTCTTAGGGGGAGCAGTGTTCAGTTGTGATAGTAGTTCAGCTGAGGAAATGGAGAATGTTAGAAAATATTGTAGCAGATGGAGGATTCATCTTTGGGAGAGTTTTGAAGAGGAAATGGATAATGTTATAAAATAAATGTTCATTTGGGTTGGTAGTAGTTTTTCATTCCACATGTTTCCATCGATGCCAAAGGGGGAGATTGTTGGAGATTTTCTAGCAAGCCAGTACTGATTGTATGTTTGTCATTGATGACAACATATGGAAAGTAGCATACATGGAAGTTTTATGCATTAATATTTTAGTATATGATGCATGGACATGATATTATCATGATATCATGGGAACATAGATTAACTATTAGTACAGACAGTTATATAGCAGCTTGTGTCAACAGTGCTCGTGACAGAGTAACAGGCAGTGTTCTGTGTATGGTTGTTCATATAGTTGTCATGTGGGTATGTGCCCTTGGTTATATGTTGTAGACATATCAGTGATCTTAAGTTCATGAATGCATGGTTTGATGATGAATGCAAGTAAAGTTATGCAGTCACTATTTGCCAGTTGCAGTTTCCCGTGTTTGTTCAGTAGATCCGACAGAGATTTTATTGGTTCTTGAGTTGCACCTATCTTTAGGGTATGCACTATTGGATTTAATCTTAGAGATGAGTTATTGATGTTCAGTTAAGAGCGCATGAGTTAATTCAACTTGTGGAGAAATTTACAGTTGTTTTGGTAGAGCCGACAATGTAGCGTGCGTCTACAATTATCTTATTTGGATAGGTCCTAGATTGTGTTGCGTGCATAGTAGAGCTGACAGAATGTTTAGTGGAGTTTGTTATGGTTTCTCTATTATGATTTCAAGGTGGTTTTAATAGGTTGACTTGATTATATCATTTAGAAGAAAGATATTTATAGGCAGTCATTTGTGATTGCTGGAGTGTGGTTCATGGTTGATTAAGTAGAGCAGAGGAGAGTGTGCAAAGTGTTGAGCCATCAGAGGAAGGTCTATGTGACCAAGTAAAGTATTTGTGCTATACATTGGAACTGATCCTGAGAGTAGGTCAAAGTACAGTTCACCAAGATCTAGATATAGTGTGTATCTATTATTCAAAAGGTTGTAGCCTTCGCCCCTTTGAGCAGTGAGTTCTTAGATAGTACGTCCTCTCCCCTAATAGGGAAAATTGTAAAAGACTCCTAACAAGGTGCGGCCCTTGACCAGGTCTACTATACTTCATATATTGTACAGTTACTCCTAGTAGGGTAAAGGATCTTCTAACAAGGATCATTATACGCTAGTGTAGAATATTAGTGGGTATCAAGCCCCACCGGGGTTTTTACCTATTTGGGTTTCCCCATAACCAAAATATTGGTGTTGTGTTCATGTGTTCTTTCATTGTGTTTATTCTTTATGTTTAAGTATACTTAATTGGATAAAGAATTGAATATTGTAGATAACTGATTCACCCCCCCTCTTAGTTATCTCTTGGGACTATTCCTAACACTTGATAGCCAGAGTAGAAAGAAAGCCTACACACATCTATAACTATCCAAAAACCTCAAAAATATTTCCACCTGAATAGGACACCTAACCACCTTAATAAGAACCAAGGAAGAGGATGAGATGAACAAAATATTCCTAGAACAACCACAAAGCCACCCATGAACATGAAGGAAAATAAAATAGAGGCACCCAAAGCTATAACGAACAAACACCCCAAGACATGCAAAAAAAACTAGAGCCCATGAAGGTCACCTCCAACTACCACAACAAAACCAAACAATAGAGAAAAGTCTCTTGCGAAAAGAAAGATTAGGAATCCCAATGATATCCACAACAACAAGGAAAATAGAGGAAGCACTAAATAAATCCCTCCACCAGATGACCAAAGCCCAGTGGGAGAACAATAGTTCTAGAAAACATAGGCAAAACAGAAAGGGAAAGAAACCCCAAGGGTAGTGGGAGAGGAAAAAATACCCAATCCCCCAAAATA
Organism: Chamaecyparis obtusa; assembly: GCA_027943335.1. Taxonomy (NCBI): domain Eukaryota; kingdom Viridiplantae; phylum Streptophyta; class Pinopsida; order Cupressales; family Cupressaceae; genus Chamaecyparis; species Chamaecyparis obtusa. The sequence goes on along the minus strand of BSBK01007300.1, from coordinate 140,568 downwards.
TCCCCACAAGAATCCTTTAACAAATAGGATGCAACCACGACAGGGAGGATTGAACCTCAAAATAGGGCAACAAATTGTAGAACACGATAAAACATGGAGGAGAGGCAGAAAAAGAAAACCCCCCTACACACCATCAACAACCAACAAGCAAACAACCACATCATCAAGGACAAGGCCTGCAAGCACAAAATTTTGTAACCACCACAAGTAGGAAAAATGCCCACATAAAGGGTGAATACAGGCCCACATGAAAAAGGAAAGAAGGGTCAAAAAGTAACCTCCACCATACCCACACATATTGGCCAAGGAGAAAAACTAGCGATATCTATATCTCCATCATCTTTCGATGTCTCCCCTAAATATTTGTTGCCACTAGGGTAGAAGAAAAAAGTTGGGTGCCAATTCCACGGAAGTCCGCAACTTGAAAATTTGCGCCGCTTGAAACGGGCACCCGTTTTTTAAAAACGGGTGTCCGTTTTAGGCTCGGACATCCGATCTGAAATTCAAAAAATGGGTACCCGTTTTTCCAGAAACGGGCACCCATCTTTTTTTAAAATGGGTACCTATTTTTTGAAATAAAAAATGGGCACCCGTTTGTTGAAAAACAAGTACCCGTTTCTAAAAAAAATTTAAATTTTTTTTTTAATTTAAAATGCTTTTTTAAACACATATTTTTAAATTTATGAAACGGGTGCCCGTTTTTTGAATTTAGATAATGGGTGCCCATTTCTTAAAATATGCACGCAGGAGTTTTCACTTTGCCTCAGTTTTTGGTTTGGGATAGGTTTGGTGAGACCAAGCCTATGCCTTAGCCACCAAAATTTTGGCTAAGGCATTGGAATAAAATTTTTAAGGCTGACCGTAATTTTTTGAAGCCCTTCTGGATCGATTTTTTTGACAAAACAAAAACCCATTAAAGATCTCACTATCACGATTCTAAAAATATAAATTTCATAATAATATGGTTATTTTTACTATTTTTACATTATTTATTAGTTGATAGTGGTACATAAACGTAAAATAGTGAGACTCACTAAAACTTTAATAACTGTTTAATTTTTAAGTATTTTTAAAAATAAATTATATGTCATAAATCTAGATTCAATTCTTTTGAATTTAAAAAAAAAGAATTTTTGAAAAAAAGAAAAATTATATTAAATTATGGTGGCCGTACACGAGAGGTTTGAAAAATAAGCTTTATTGTTAATTAAAAATTAATAAAAAATAATTTACAAAACAAAAAAATAAGAAAAAATATTCTCATCAATATTCTATGTCTTAGGTATATTCCCTAAAAAGGATTTAAAAAAATTCATTTATTTGTGTCAAAATATGGTGGTGTATACGGATGTGGTATGGTCCTGAAACAGGCATTTTGAAAAAGTGGTTTTCAAATATGCCTATCAAAATATAATTTATACCATGTGCGTATTAAAATAAATTATTTATTTGAAAAGTAGACTCCAAGTACTACAATTTCTATTCGTGAATTTTTTCGAGATTCAATCTCTAAGTGCCTCAAATTTTGAGATCAATTCAGATAAATTTTGAAAAATAGGAAAAACACTTTCACTTTTTGCAAAAAATTGTCACCCAACTTCTTGCAGCCACCCACTAGAAACCCTACTTCATGTCTTCCCACTCCCATTCTTGCTCCCTCTCATTTTGAATCCTTGGAGTTTGATATGTTAATGTTTCTAAGCTAATTTATTATATCCTATAAGACAATTTTTAATATTAAGGTTGATATTTTTAGTAAACAAGTTGATATTTTCCTAAACATTTAGTAATTAAAATATTTTCAAATGGGTTTAATTTCTCACTTAAAGAAACTTTTGTATTAATTTATTTAAAGAATCAATTAAAATGATTTAGTAACTTATGTTTATATTAGATGTAGTCTTTTGGTAAAATAAAATAAAATACAAGGAAAAGGAGGGGTGAATCGTTGAAAAGGAGATGGCTAGAAGAAAAAGAAAGAAATAGAAATAATAAGAATAAAATATAAATAAACTAAGAAACAAAAGTAAAGGAGATAAAAAAGAAATTATCAAAATTTAAGAATAAAGATTTTATTTTTAAAAGGTAAAGAATGAGAAATTATGAAATAATAAAAAATATTAATTAAAGAATAAAATAACAAATATCATAAATAAATAAAAAGTACCAAATATTGAAAGACAATTAAAAAATAGAATAACAAGGAAAATTACATAAATAAAATAATAAACTAAATCTAATAAAAAATAAAAAAAATAACTAAGGAATTAATTTTACAAAGATTTGGAGAGAGTTGACAAAAATTTAAACATTAAAGAAACTTAATGAAGTAAAAAGTGGAGAAATTAAATAATTAAAATAAATGAAAAAATAAAATATGTAGATTGATAATAGCTAAAATAAAAATAAAAATTAAGATTAAATTTATAAAAAATAAAATAAAATAATTAATACACTAAGGAATATTAATAATAAGAAAGAATATTAAAAAGTCTAAGAATAAAATATAAAACAATATTTTAGTGGAGCAAAGTTCCTCTCTAATGTTGGTAAGATTGTTTAAACTTCGTGGTAGAATTGTGAAGCATTTTTTAAGGTAAAAACTGAGTATCATAAATTAACTTGTGAGAATTCTCAAAATTTGCTGAGAAGGAATTATTAATAGCAGTAACATTTGGTAACTAAGGTTAAATGGCTCAAAACAATGTGACCTTAATAGAAGTTGAAAGAAAAGATTCAACCAATGCATACAAGTTATATTGATGGATTGAATTTTAAACTTCTGACTTGGCATCGGTCATGATTTTATAAAAAATTACATGTAATATATTTGTAACTTTATATATATGCTATAAATATTGATGATTCTTTAGCTTGAAATCATCATTAAGAGTTATTGTTTTTTCACCATTGAGTACATGTAGAAGTTCAATAAAATATAATTCATGAAAAAAGAAGTGCATTTTTAGGACATGAGAATTATATATTTAGTGTGTGTTTATAAGAAATCTACAAAAATTAGGTAGAGGAGATAGAAGTGATACTTCTATAGAATTATTTTGTTATAATTAGTTTTATTAAAGTCATATTGATTGTCAAACTTAGTCGGTGAATGAGGAAGGAGTCATAGGACTTAGTTGGTAAATAAAATAAGTTATTTGGTAAAGGCAAAGATAGCTTCAGCAAAGGGAAATGAGAGACAGACACCAAGTAGTGCAAAAAACTTACCGAGTCAAAGAGTATGACATTAGTTACTGAGCAAAGAGTATACATGTTACCAAGTAAGAACAAATCATGTTATTGAGTAACACGGGCCGACATAACATAATCTAATAGATACATTGAATCTCGACAATGAGCATAAAACATTTTACAAATCTTGAGGAGATTATTTGGTAATACATTGGAGATTTAAACAAGATGATTGTGCAAGATTACAAAGTAAGAACCACCAATGAAAATTAAGTGGAATATATGTATTGGATATGTAACCAATGCTAGGTCCATTTAAGGAGAAGAATCTAGAAAATTTCCACCACTTCTAGATCGAGTATAAAAGGATTAGTATCTAAAGATCAGAGAGAGAGAGAGAGAGAGAGAGAGAGAGAGAGAGAGAGAGAGAGAGAGAGAGAGAGAGAGAGAGAGAGTAGGTTATGAAGAGAAGGGAAGCTACTAAGTAATAGTGTCGTAAAAGTAGAATTGTGAATGTGAATCAGAGTTGAGGCTACCAAGAATAGAACTTGAATTGTTAGTGAAATATAGAATGAGGTAAATAATATTGACCATATTGAGTTTGACAAGAATATATCGATGCATCATTACAAACATTTTTGGAACTGGTTATGTAGTGTAATCATAATTGTAAAATCTCTTAACCAAGTAGGCCCTAATACGTTTTAAATTGTAAATCCTTTAACATGGTACATCTCTTAGATTAGAGTTATAAAATCCTTTAGAAAGGTAGACTGAAAAATTCTTCATACTCTTAGCAGGGTAAACACTCTTAATGGGGTAAGCTATCTGAAATAGAAAACTTTTGTAGCTCTAACTGAGTAAACTTTTTACTATAGTAGTGAAGTATTGTGGGTACCATCCCCACCGTAATTTTTTCCTTTGACCAAGGATTTCTGCAAGATCAAAAACCATGGTGTTATGAGTTGTGATTTATGTTTTTTATTTATGTGTTTCATGATGTATGCAAATTTTTCATTTCAATGAATGGTTAGAGAAGTAGTTAAATTTTTTTTGGAGTACTGATTCACTCCTCCCCTCTCAGTACTTATCTTTCCATAATTAATCTAACAATTGGTATCAAATATGATTCTCTTATTCATAAATTTAACCACTTGAGAGAAAGATCTAACGAGATGGAAAGCTATAGATATGATATAGCTATGGAAATGTGATTGACAATATGAACATAGAACCGAAGTTTGCAAATGAATAGATTGATGAACTAAGAATAAAATTGAAGCATTCACTTAATAAGAGAAAGGAAGTAGCCCATTAACTGAAAGATACTCAAGATTAGGTTTAAGTAATTGAAGAACAATCATAGGGAATTTTTTCTGATGAATCTAAGGCTTCCATATCAAAAATGACTAAAACGAAGAAAAATCCTAATTGATCAGGTAAAAGAATTGAAAAGGGAACAAGAATGAGAAAAGATAGATAAGTGCAAGACTGAATGAGAAATATGTTGATATAGAGAGGTTGACAAAAAATCACTTTAATATGACAGATCAGTTAATAGGTGTTAAGAAAGAGATTGCAAGGAAAGTTGAAGAGATTGTTGGACTCAGATCAGAGAATGAACTGAAATCTAAAAAAGATCCAAACAAAGTATGGAAAACAAATGAAGAAACATTAAGAATACTAGATGAACAATTTAGATGTTAGACATAACCGAGAGATACAACTAGACTTGGGTTTACTGAAAGAAATACTACTGAGAAGGGAGAGTCCTCTAGTCAAGAAACCAAATGAGACACTTCTACCCTGCCAAAGATAAAGAAGCCTATTTTTTATCATTAAGGGAAACAAGGTCATACAACCAATGTCTACAGAAGTAAAAGAGGTAAACCATCGAGCATTCCTAAGTTTGATGGATATTGTTATAATTGCAATAAGTATTGTCATAAAGAATTTGAGTGTAGATCAAGGATTACTAACAATACAAGAAAGGTAAAATTGAATGGTTATTGTAATACTTGTAATAAATATGGTCATAAGTCTAAATATTGTAGGTCACAAAGGAAGAATGTCAAATGTGTTCCTAACCGATAGTATACTACAAATAATCAAAAATATTTAGCAATACCATAGGACTACAATACAATAATTTTATGTACAACAGGTGGAAGATTTCAACATATAGCATCAAATTACATTTTGATTTGTTGTAGAAACAATAGAAGGTCATGGAGAAATTATGGAATGGCATGTTTTCACTATCATAAGGTCGGTCACCTAGCCAAAGACTACTTTTACCAAGGCAAAGATCCAACCGAGGAAAAGAAAAATAAAATAGTTCAAGTAAATGTTGAAGAAATAAGAGATCAAATGAATATAACATGGAGAAAAAAGTCTCTAGATGATGGAAATGCACTTGGAACAATTGATGGCACCTTATCCTCTTGACTGAGTGCACCTATCTTCACCTAATTAGTCAAAGGTATGTGTAGGAACTATGAGCTAAATTTTAATCTTAAATTGGTTCCTAACATTTGTGCAAAGATCCATATAAGAATATTTAGATGCAATTGAGAATATTTAGATACAATTGAATATATGTTATGAAGTTAACATTTCATGTTTTGATCAGTGAGATACTATGTTATTTTGTTTCATTTAGTGTAAGGAAGTGTGATTTGTAATCGGTGAAAAGGGAGTTGGTAACAACATTAAATGCTAAAATTATAACCATTGGAAACCCTAATTGAGGAAAAGGTATAAATAGACCACTTTTCTACTTCATTTTTACCTTATGTTTTCAAGAGCATTTGAGAACTTTGCAAAAATGAGTCCTTTGAGACCATTCAAGAATTTGACTGAACATATCTAAGCACTATCAAGAGCATTCAAGTGATTTATGGTATTTTCTTGAGTTGTGAAAGCACAAATGAGTTGATATTAAAACATAACCCTAGCTCAATCAAGCGTTTATATCTTTGAAGAAATGAAACCTAAAGTTCAAAAGCAAGTTGTCATTGATAAGATTGATCATGTCAATCCAAAGTACAAGCTACCACCAACTAAAGCTCCCGAACCTGATAAGATGGGAGCCCTATCTTTGATTCCTTTGAGAGTAGTTTTTATTGAAGACATTTGTGCATTCATTCATTGACAGATCAAGGAGATCTTCCAAGATAATATTGATACATCCTACCATAATTTGTGTGTGAATGGGAAGCTAGAAAATGAAAAAATCATTTGGAAAAAAAGGTTTCAATTCATCCCCTACATGTACTGAGTGTGTTCAAGAAAAAATGGATGATAATTGTATTGAGTCAAGTTCACAACCAATCCATGTGTATGAATGAACCAGTTAATATTACAAAAGATGTGTTACATATTGTGACTAGTTATCCAATTGGTGATAGACTAAAGGCATACAAGAAAAATTACAAGAACAAGCTGTGTGAGTTGACACAAGAAAAATGCGATGGTAGAGGTATCAAATTGTCAACAATGGAAGATTTTGAGCTAAGATTCGCATGTAATGTCATCTCCTACCAAATCTTCCAATCCTCCCAGGTAGATATTGTACCATGTGGAGCAATGGACATTTCCTACAAGATAGTCAAGAAAGATATGAATATTGATCTATGTGAGATCCTACTCAAGCAGTTTGATGACAATATGAACACTATTCAAAAAGAAAACTAACACTTTGAAGTTTGGTTCATCATTGGTATGTATATTTTTATACTTTCATAACTTTTTCTCATGAATCTGTAATGTAGTATGGAGTGTGGATAAACCGATCACATATCATATTAATAAATTTATTCAAAGTTTATGGGACAACTTTGATATGATAAAAAATTATTATTTTTCTAAGTTCCAAACCAGAATGCGCAAGAAATTTAGAATTTCACCTAAGGTAGTGGAAAAATATCAAGACACTATTTTTTTTGAAGTGGACATCAACAATTGCATTGTGAAGGCTATGGAGCCAAGGAATTTTTGGCTACAACCAATGGGATATGAGATGGACATTGACGCTGCATCACAATAGATTGAAGCTTTATTAGCTAAAACGATTGATAAGAGCCAATTAGTATGGGACTTATGAAGAAGTGAAGGATAAGATAAAATTAGGTATATTAATATGTAAAGCACAAAGGAAAATAAGTAAAATGATCAGTAGTTTGACAAAAAATCTATGATTCATTATTCAAGAAGATGAGGTACGACCTTTTGAGATCAAGGGAAAGAAAATAAGAATGAAAAAGGAAATTCCAAGACCAATAGGTACAAGACTATTGACAAGGTATTCATTTACACCAAGGGAGAAGAAGAAACTAGAGTTAGTGAAAGAAAATCCTAAAAGATACATGAGGGAAAAGAAGACATCTGGTAGACTGAGAGGAAATCATAAGCTACAAGAAGACAATGAGACTGAATCAGAAGATTTAATAAAATTTAATGTTGGGAAAAACTAGCCCCCAAAACCAAGAAACCTAGGTAAGTTTATTTATAATCTCAAGAATTATGGAGGTTTTACAGGAATAAAATATGTAAAATATGAAACAAGAACTGATGAAGAAAAATAAAATATTGAGGAGGCAGTTGTATAAATACAATGCAAAAATTTAGAACTATTCTGGTTGAAATGGAAACTAAATACCTGATGAATTATACAAAAAGATAGATTCTAGATGGAAGTATGATATGCCTTTTGAGATGCAAATGAGGGGAAAATCCCTAGCTATTACTGTACTTGAGTTTTTGGTACAAGAGATTAAAGAATCATTAAAGGAATACTCTAAGAGATTTCTTGTAAAGAGCAGAGCATTGAAAATAATGGTTGGTGAACTTGAAGTCGTGCAGAAGGAAACAAATGGCATATGGAGAAAAATCTTCTTTCTTGACCAAATTAATATGACCAAGGTAGAACAAGTCATATCCTATTGACTTGATCTTAAAAATAGATTAAGTAATTATTAAGGATATCACTGAAAAAGACCCAACAGAAGCAATAACTCATGATGAAAATGTCATGATAATCAAGGACAAGGATACTGAACAAATGAATATTGATAATACAATCAAGACTAATTTGATGGATGAAGATTCATTTATTGAACAAGTACTTAATTTTCCTGACATTAATGATGTTATCTTTGACGTTATTAAAGAGATTCCTACTAATGTAGAGGACTCCACCAAACTAGCAAAGGAGACAGAACAAAAGGTAACCTATGACACCAAAGAGACCAAGGTAAATCCAAGTAAGGATACCGAGCTAGTCACATCTACCAAGGCTACAAGTCAACCTCAACCTTGTGCAAGAGAAGAAGAAGCCAAAGAAGAAGGAAAATAATAAAGAAGAAAAGGAGCAAGAAGAGAAATAGGAAAAGGAAAGGAAGAAAATAAAGAAGAAGAAAGAGAAGAAAAAACAAAAGATATAACTACAACCACTACATCTGATGCAAAGAAGGTATCTCATTCCCCAAAGTTATCTACTAGAGAAAGTATAAAAATAGAAAGTAAAAATTCAAAGAAGAGGAAGTAGGAGAAGGAAAAAGTAGAATTAAGCTAATCAATTGTAATTCTGAAGGTAGACGTCTCCACCCTAAGCCCTAAAGAGCTATCAAAATTTGGAGATCTACTAAAAATGAAAGAAGCACATGATAAATTGGTAGAAAAGAAATAAAAGACTAATGTGCTAGAGAGTGTTAAGGAGAGTGTTAAGGAGATACTACATGAGATTGTCCATGATGCTGATATAAATGAGAAATAGATTCTTCTTAGCCAATTGGATGAAATGGTAAAACAAATTAATCAACCTGGTACAGATACCACTGAGTATTTTTTGCAAGTTCATAGAAAGAAAATAGAAAATAAGATTATTGAAGAGTTACTTCAATCAGTGGCATTGGACAAGGTATCACTTTCTGAATTGGTTGTAGTATTGGAAACCAAGTTGGAAAAGATTCATTTATTATTTCAAAAGATTTGTTTAATATCAAATTTTATTAAGGATATCATGAAGGAGGAAGATGAATCTATTGAGAAAGAGTTGATTGGGCAGCTATAAAAGGTAACAACCAAGCTGAGAACATTTCAAGTTTTTTTATCAAAGCCTCAAAAATTTAATGGAAGTATAGCATGAGCTGAGAAAAGAGGAGATTAAAATAAGAATGGAACTCCTAGAGTTACAAACAATTTTGATACCCCGGATTGAATCACTGCAGAAGTACATTGACAAGGCAAAGTAGTTAGTGTATACCCTTGACATCAATGCTATGGATAGCACAATGGGCTAGGTAGATGACATCGGTGAAAAAATTGTGGTGTTGTAGACACTCAAGGAATCATGGCAGACATCTCAAAAAGATGAAAATAAAAGGTACTAACACATTTTTGATAAGATTATTCCACCGGATCCCAGTAAGTAATTATTTTTTTGGCATTTTTGTCAAAAAGGGGGATTATATGTATATAAGGGATATAGATATGTAAGTATATAGATATGAAAGGGAGATAGATAAATGTATATAGGAAGAATTTCCATAGGGGGATTTATAGAGAGTAATGGTGAGTTATAAAGAGTTATGGAGTTATGGAGAATTTACCGAGAGTTCATACATGGTCAAATTTTGATTAAGGTCACAAAATTTTGATGAGTTTAATTTTTTTAACAAAGATGCCAAACTAATGTCAAAGGGGGAGATTGATACTCCTATAGATTTATTTATTTTTCATTAGTTTTTTAAAGTCATATTATTTGTCAAGATCACTTGGTGAATGAGGAAGGAGTCATAGGACTCAGTTGGTAGAGAAAATAAGTTAGTCAGTAAACACAGAGACAGTTTTGGTAAAGAGATATAAGTGACAGACACCAAGCAGTACAAAACGGTTACTGGGTCAAAGAGTATGATAGTAGTTACAAGCTGAGAGTATACATATTACTAAGTAAGAATAAATCATGTTAATGAGTAACATAGACTGACATGATAAAATCTAATAGATACATTGAATATGGACACCTAGCATAAAAACATTTTACAGATCTCGATGAGATTTTTTGGTAATACAATGGAGATTTAAACAAGATTATTGTGCACGATAACAAGGTAAGATCCACCCTCATGGACTATAAAGAATATTATTGATAAAATTAGAATCATTCTCTAAAACTTTGAAAACTCACATGTAACCTATAATTTATGTTAAGAAAACATGGTTTTGGATGGGTTAGCTAACATTGGTGTTAAGTGTGATGTCATTGACAAGTGGTATGGGATGACAAATCTCAATGATGACATTAAAAGGTTCATTTATTATGAAAAGACTAATCATAAAGGAGGAGCGATAAAAACAATAATGACCTTTATTTTTATGTGTTGGATAAAGAGTGCTAGAGGTGTGAAGTGGAAGATAGAGTGCCTTATCATTATTACCTATCTAATCACACACGCTTTGTGGGTCTCTAAAATAGACTAGTTTTGAACTTGAGCTACATTGTAATCTGGGTGTGGATTTTAAATAGCTTTGTGTCTTCTTTAACAATCAAGGTGAACCATATTAACTTGCAGAATTACTGTGAGGCTGAGAAAATGGGAGGGGAGCTCAAAAGGTAAGAACCTTCTGAGTGTAAATGGTGTGAGGAGACAAAATTATGGAAGAAGCTTAAGAATGGGGGTGTTGTGACCTATATTCAGAGACTCCATGGCCATAACAAGGAAATCATGAAGAGTTTACAGCGGTCTGGGATAATGGGGTTGTTAACATTGCTGGTAAGTCCTCCACCCTTACCCTATAATTAATTTCTAAAATCATTGGGCTTCCTTTGGAAGGCATGAACTATTTCAAGGATAGAAGGATAGGAAACAAATCTCTTAGGAATATTCAAAGGTCAGATGAAGAAAAAATAATTTTGATTAAGGAGAAAGAGGATTTTGTCAAAATTGAAAAATATTAAGCTATTTTGGGGTTTGATTCTGGGGGTCATTATGGAGTATTTTACCCTTGATGGAAGATTTAAAAGGGTCTACAACTATAATTTTTTCCTTTTTAACCATTTCAATCACAACACCAAGTTGTCATTCCCATTATTTTTCCTTATCTCTCTGAACCAGTGTATCATGGATAATAGAATTAAACCGAAATCTATGGTTGTTCACGAAGGTCTCATTCAACTCATCTTTGAATATGCTAGGGATAAGGTCTGGAATATATTCCTAAACAAGTTAATGCTAGTAATAAGAAAAGAAAGAAGACTTCTTTTGATGTAGGGTCGTCTTCCAAGAAAAAGAACAAAAAGGAAAAAAATGGATCTAAAGGAAACCCCCTGTCCATTTTTTTATGTTGATAAAGGTATGAAAATAGAAGATGATATGGACAACCCCACATCTTAGGATGACATGCCTGAGAAGGAATTCATGAAAATTAATGAGGTCTTGAGTGATATTAGTGACAATATTGAACCTAGTCCTGAGAAGGTTGAATAGAAAAGTAAGGAGTCCATGGACGAGAATGTTGACAGTACAGATGTTCATGAAGAAAAAATTAACTTGACTATCAAGGATGAAAATGCCCCTGATATGGAGAAAAGTGGTAAGGATGAATCTTCATCTAAGATTAAGAGGTCAACGAAAGAAATTATTGAAGAAATCATGGAGTCTTCAGGGGAGGAGAGTGAGAGAAACCAACAAGAGGCTTCTAGTGATATTGACAATATTCAGGACTTAACCCTGGAGATTGTTGAAAAGGCCAAATAGGCTACTGGTGATAATCAAGCCTATAGACCTCTCTCTAATGATAACATGGACTATGACAATATCGACAAGGATAGTGAAGAGAATTTTAATGATGAAAAGAGCGAAGGTGAAAGACATGAGATGGAAAAGAAGATTTCTCTAAAGATTATGAGGAAGGTGCTACTAATCTAGATTCTTCCAACATGAAGATCCCTATTAGGGTGTCTTCACCTATTTTCAGCATTTCTATTAGCTACCATAGTGCCCCTACCTTTTTTTGTTGAGAGAACATGAATGTTGGTAAGGAGAAAAGCAATAAAACCCAGAACGATGGCGAAGCCACAATGTTGGAAGAGGAAGAGTTTAACAAAAGGAAAGTGCCAAACATGGGTGTGCTTAATATAGCTAGAAGTAGAGCTTTCCTACATTTTAACCATGATAAATGGGAATTTCATAAAATTAATGAGTTGAGAATAAAGCATAGAGCTCTGGATGCTAAATATGATATGATGGAAGAGTCTATTTACAATCTGAGAAATGAAAAGGTTATTGGAAAAGGTATTTTGATTGAGGATAATAACACTTTGAGTATGCATGCTAATAATATCTTGAGCATAATTGAGGAGAAGTTGTCACCTATCTACAACAATATTAAAAATAATGATATTATGCTTAGAAAATTTCTCTATCATAGTAATGAAGGTATGAAAACTACTACGATGAACCTGAATGCTCTTTACTCCCTGCTAGAGGGAAATTATGTGGAAAACAATGTTATCCTTGTGGAAGATGATCCAGTCAAGTTGGATGGGCAAGTTGCTAGCCCAGGTACAAGAACAAGATCAAGAATGAAGAAGAGGAAGGAGACCCTTCCCAAGGAGCTGATGAGCTTGAAAGAGTCAATCCATAAGATCCAATTTCTATAGGAGGCCTTTGAGGAGTTCCTCAAAATGTTGGATTGACTATATGTACTAGTTTCTAGTTGTTTCTTTTGTGTACTTTATCTACTAGTCATTTTTTTTGTTGGATATTGTTCTTTTTGTGGGCAAGAGCTGTAATCACCCAAAAATGGTAATCTAGACTATTAGCCCCTTTCTAGCATTATTTTCTAAATTCATTAATTGCTTATTCTTTATCAAATCCTAATTTTATCATCTATTCAATTATACTTTATGGATTAACCAATTTATCCTAAGTCTTTATTTAATTAAAAGGAATTCCCTCCCCTTTTATTAAATAAGAAGCACCCACTTACCTTTTATCCTAAGTTGCACAAATAAAGCATTATTCCTATTTTATAAATAAGAAGAAAAGGCTTTTTGTCTCACATGAGGCACAAAAGTCAACACTTATTTCTCATTGGAGGAGACTTGTGCACCAGGATTGCTCCCACTTTAAAATTCCACCCTTGATCAAATTTTTTGCCTCTTAATCTCCATGGTCCATTTATCTTTAAAAGGAGATCTCTCTTCTCATTCTAGAGATCCACTCTTGATGCTAATGTTATGCTATAGTTTTTCTTGGTGCCATTGGAGCTTTTGAAGAACTTGTTGCATTTTAGTTCTCATATTTGCATTGTAGCTTAATTCTCATGGTATTATTAGCTTCGTTTCCTTTCATGCTTTAGTTTAGTTCACATAGTTTAATTAGTAATGGCTTATAACACTCTCATTTCCATAGTTTAGTTGCATTATTGTCTTCTTATTCTAGTATAGCTTGCATTGCACTTTCCATTGTGATTCTTGAAGATATTGGCATTCTTTCCCTTGTCTCTTTGAATCTCCCATTGCATGGTTTACTAGCAAGGTTGCATGCTTAATAGCTCTAGCTAGGAGCCCTCTAAACACCCTTGCACTCCATGCCTAGAGAGCTCTAGGTCGCCTTTCAAGGTTTCCAATCCATGGATGCCCTTGGAATCAATGGCTTAGAGAAGTGCACATTCTGAGTGTACATTTTTGGCAGCCACTGTAGGGCAGAACAACTTCATTTTGCCTTTCTTTTCTTTCATTTCCACTTCATTTTCATCACTTTTATCTTGTTGTTTTGGCTGTCTTTTTGTATCTTCTAGCAGGGTATCGTATGAAATTTTCACAGTACAGCTTCTTACATATCTGTGTGATACTTTGCTAGTCAAAAGTATCATACACCAATACAGAACTCTATCGCCCAACTATATAACATTATGTCATCTAGAAGTAGTGCAAAGTGTCACTCAAAACAGAAGTATGACACCCCTATATTGCAAAGTATCATGTGAACTTCTACTTGCAAAAATTGTTGCCCAGGCCTGAAAGTGACTATTTTTAGATCTTTTTTGGAAGATTCAGGTTTTCTACTTTCTAGTTTTGATTTGTTGTGTTAGAACAGAGATTTATTTGCATATTATACCTGGTTTTGTTGTACTAACCCTTGTGGGCCTAACGAGCTGTACTTGTAGGTGTTCCCTAATTGCTTACTTGGTTTGCTAAAAGAACGCATGTCCAAGCTTCAAATGCACAAGGGCTACTAATCTCTCTTACAAGACTTCCCAAAGCATAAAAACCAAACAATCAAGTGCTTATTCTTTCCTTTCATTTTTAAGTTCAGAATTATACTTGTTCATTTTCTTAGGCACTTAATGTCTTGTCATTAGAGTCTTTTGGTGGTAGGAGAGTATGCTCTTCACCCTTGTGGTGAACTAGAAATCTTGACCCACCTCTAGTGAAGAACTTATGAGGTTTGAATAAGATGAGGCTTCCCAACGTTTGATGCATAAACTTTTAGAGCATAATGGAGATCTATACTTTCAATACATGACTTCTAGAGGATATAAGCTCCCTCCTGGTTATGATGTCCTCAAAATCATTCAAGAAAGAGTGCCAACTGAGTATGAAATCCTTAGAGATTAATTAAAATGAACGAACCAGTGTCTTGCTCAACTTGCAATAGAAAAGGAACCTCCAAAGGACTCTTTCATAGAATCTATTTGTGCTCTTCCATTTGATAGGAGTCTATACATGGTCCCATTTCCTAGGGATATTGAAGTTCCCAAATATGATAAGTATGTTGGAAATGGTGATCCCCATGACCATGTGCATCATTTTTATGCTCTTAGCATGGACTTCCTTCATGAGGACACATTTCTACTATGGTTGTTCCCTAGGAGTTTAAGAGTCCAAGCTTTGGAATGGTTCACAAAATTGACACCCCCTCTTGAGACCTTTGCTGAATTGGCTAGGCATTTCACTCAACATTATTCGTACAACATTCAACAGCCTATTACCATGATAGATCTAAGTGCTCTCAAGCAAAACCAAGGTGAAACATTCACCACCTACTTGCAACATTGGAGGTCATTATATTCTAGATATCCTTGTCAACTACCCGAGAGAAAAAAGATCGACATCTTTGTCAACACTCTTGTACCTAAATTATATTACGATCTAAGGAAACAACTATTTTCCTCTTTCAACGACATGGTTGAAAGTGCATACCGTATTGAGGATGTTTCCGTAAGGAAAGGGGATATTGTCATTAACAAAGATATCATAGGTAATAGAAAGGACAAACAAAAACCTTAGAACAAAAACAAATATGTTTTCAATGATGGGGTTGTGGATGTTCCTAAAGCTAAAGAGCCTGATTTCAACCTCTCCAACGCTATCTACATAGCTAAAAAACAAGAGGCTACCAACACTCAAAGTACATCTAAACCTCAATATGTAGACAAACCCAAGAAGCCATATCAAGGATGAGTCTACACCAAGTTGGCTGAACCTTATGATGTGATTCTTAAGACCTTGGTCACCAACAAGTATCTTATGCTTCCTAACAATTCTCATCCCTACAATCCACCAGTTAATCCTGATTGGTGGAAAGAGGATCATTTCTAAAATTACCATAGAAATAAGGGACACAACATGGATAATTTTTTCAAGCTTAAAGATGCTATTCAAGATCTTATTGATGGAGGCACAGTTCTCATAGATGGCTTAGTTAAGAATTCTATTCACAAGGCCTTCAAAACCCCTCTACCTAAGTATGAAAAGGGGGAGTCCTCTCAAGTTAATAAGAAAAATCATGATGCCAAGATCAATTATACATATACTAACAATGAGAGAGTGATCAACATGATAGAGCCCGTTGAGAGTATTTTTATGATGAGATCTCAAGGTAATAGTGACATCACTCATGATGCACCTAAGTTGATCTTGCAAATCTTGATGGTTTATCTTCCTGAAGTGAGACACTGAATGCTGTTACTAGGTGGCAAGCCAAAATCATCCTTCAAACTTCTCACGATCCTAAACAAGCCTCATCTTCCAAACAAGCGACTCCTTCAGCCATATCTAGCTATGATCTTGTTCACCAGTTGTAATGAACACCGACCCAAATATCCATTTTTGAGTTGCTCGAGCTATCCCCTTTGTACAAAGAGATCCTTGAAAGGCTCTACACACAGCGAATGTCCCTAATAACATTGATCCAGATAGGTTCTAGGCTATGGTCAATCATATCTCATCTCCTCACTATCTCTTATTTTCTATAGAGGATGACACATCCCTTAGTCACCCACATAATCTTTCTTTACATATTGAGGTCCAAGTCTACCATACTCAAGTCTGTTGAGTCCTGATAGACAATGGTGTAGGGTTGAATATTATTTCCTTTCATGTTGTGCAACAATTGGGATTGTCTAAATTTTCTATAGATCCTAGGAAAAAGATCACTATCAAAGCATATGATGAAGTGGATAAGTCTTCAAAGGGTCTTATTGTGCTGCCTATCAAAGTGGGTCTAGTTATGAAAGATATTGTGTTTCAAGTATTAGACATCCCACTCGCATACAACATTCTTGTGGGCTATCCTTGGATCCATGACATGCAAGCTGTTCCTTCTACCTAACACCAATGCATCAAATTCCCATACAATGGAGCTGAAATTGTGATTCCTACGGACAATTCTATTTCTATTAATACTCTCACTACTGCTGAAATGTTTGTCCCACACAATAAACCTTCTCATGATCCTAGTGCATCCCTTATTACTGCTGATTAGAAATTAAAAATGATGAGTATTGGTATGGGTGAATACACATTAGATTCTATTACTACTATGCCTACCTCTCCTAAGTCATATGGCAGACCTTCAGACAAGATGAAGCCTTCTACTTCCACCATGATGGTTTTTGGTACCTTTGTTCAAGCTTCCGCACCCTTAGAGGAAAAAAAAGAAGAACAAGTTGTTAGAGATTGGATCTATAAAGAGGAAGAAGACAGTATGATAATTGCTACTCCCATCTCCCCTAGATGTTATGGAAAAGGCTACACATTTCTGCAGTAAATGGGCTATCAAGGTCAAGGACCTTTAAGTGATAATGGATATTCTCTAGTTGAACCTTTGACTCATACCGATGGTTGACACTCTAAAGATACCATAGGTCTAGGATACGGTGCCGAAGATGACCCCCCTGAATGTTCTAGAAATGCTCCCATGATTAGTGATTCAGATGAAAATATCGATGAATCACCACTATACACTACGGCTAAAATGAGAGATGGTCTCCCCTCTACTTCACTCCTTTAGGGAGAAGAATGTATACCTAATGATGACATAGCTGAAGCTTCTATGTCTAGAAACTATGTGCTTGATAAATCTGACTTCAAAGGTAGATAACATAGAAATATTATGAGGTTAATAGAATGAGGAGATCTCATGCATAATGGCATGGGTGCCTCTACTTCTCAGTGTCCTAAACCTTCTTGGTGCAAACATCCCAGTAGAAGTTCAACGATAGATTCAAATAAGTATGAATGGGACACTCTCTCAGACGGATCTTCCACAGTGGATATGGAAATTGATGTGGTTCATACTTATAGTGCCCAACCCAACATAGTTGATGGGTCTGACGAGTTTGCTCTGTGTATTGCTTTAGTGAACCATGATGGTCCTTCTATGCCAAATCTAGAGCTTGATACTTTTGGAGCCTATCCTATAGGCTCGACTTCTCTTGTCACCAAAGATGATTCCTATCGCATCAATAGCCTTGAATCTATCACTTTTCTACCTCTCATACACTCAGATCTCATAGATTGGTCCACCCAGGATCAAAGACCTACATTTCCTTCCTTCCAAAATGACTATGAGATTGCTTGTTACCTCAATGTCATTGAACCTGTCGCCTCTTCCACCAATGAACCAGCAAAAAATATGACAAAATTAGATATCAAGTACCAGAGTCATAAAATCAAAAGAAAAAAGAAATGGTCAGATGGAAAAAACCACATTTTGGTGGTGTCTGAACCCCAAAATAGTAAAAATAAAGACGTATCTAAGGGTGAAAACCTCTCTGAGGTACCCGAGGATTAGGTACTTGGTAGTCTACCCAGCTACTTCCAGGAAAGATCTTCAATTCTAATAGAACCTACATAGCCAATCAACTTAGGGACAAAGGAGTCTCCTAAGATAATCTATGTAGCTCAGTCCCTCTCAGCAGAGGAGAAAGAAAAATTTACCACATTCTTTCAGGAGAAAAAGATCAACTTTGCATGGACATATTCAGACATGCCTGGTTTGGATGTTGAGCTTATTATGTACCACCTCTCTATTGCTCTAGGGGTAAAACCTATCAAATAGAAACCTAGAAAGATGCATCCTCATGTGGCATTATTGGTTAAAGCTGAACTTGAGAAGCTCCTAAAAGATAACTGCATACAAGCTATTGACTATGCTGAATGGATTTCCAGTATTTTTCTTGTTTCCAAACACATAAAGTCCATTCATGTATGCACTGACTTCAGAGATCTGAACAAAGAATTCCCTAAGGATGATTTTCCACTTCCAAACATCGATATGATAGTGGACATGACAACGGGCTATGCAATGTATTCCCTTATGGATGGATTCTCCAGATATAACTAGATCAAAATCACCCCCGAAGTTCAAGAGAAGACAACTTTCACATGCGCATCGGGTACCTTTTGTTGGAATGTCATGCCATTTGGTCTGAATAATGCCAGTGCAACCTACCAGAGAGCTATGACTACCATATTCCATGATATGATGCATAAAAACATGGAAGACTATGTTGATGACATGCTTGCTAAATCACAACTAAGAAACACTCATTTATCCGATTTGAGTTTGATATTGGACCGCATGGAATGATTTCAACTCAGATTGAATCCTAAGAAATGTGATTTTGGTGTCACTTTTCAAAAAATACTAGGCTATATCATATCAGAAAAAGGAATAGAGGTAGACCTGTAAAATGTGCAAGCTATCATGGAGATGCCACCTCCTCGCAATATAAAACAATTAAGGGGTCTCCAAGGCCAGCTCCAATCTATTAGGTGGTTCATTTCTCAATTAGCTGATAGAGCTCAACCTTGCAACAAGAATTTACATAAAGGGGCTACTTGCATATGGAATGAGGAGTTTCAAAAGAACTTGGACTAGATCAAGGATTACCTAGCGAAACCTCCTATTCTTCTGCCACCTATCCAAGGGAAACCTTTGATACTCTACATATCTACCACAACAAATTCTTTAGGAGCTCTCCTTGCATAACAAGATGATATGGGAAAAGAATGAGCTATCTATTACATCAGTTTCACCTTGGTTGCTTATGAGCTCAATTATACCACCATTGAAAAAGCTTGTCTAGCAATAGTGTTTGCATCCCAAAAACTTAGACATTACATTCTCGCACATACTACACAGCCGATCACCAAAATTGATCCTTTAAACTACCTCTTAAGTAAAGTTGCGCTTACCAGACAACTTGTTAAACAGATGTTAATTTTTTCATAATTTGACATTCAGTACATCGAAAGGAAAGCCATTAAAGGACAAGAAATCACAAATCAATTGGCTGAATTTCCCATGACTGATGATGCTCCTCTTCAGATAGACTTCCCAAATGCTTCAATCATGAATGTCACAGGGCGTACATGGAAAATGTTCTTTGATGGTTCTCATACACAGAATGGGGCTGGCACTGGAATCTTATTTGCTACACCTCATGGATACACAATTCCTAAATCTTATAAGCTTCTCTTTCCATGCACCAATAATATAGTTGAATATGAAGCTCTTCTTAATGGTGTTAAGCTTTCCCTAGAATGGAGGATTACAGAATTGCATATCTTTGGAGATTCATAGCTTGTCATAAATCAAGTAAAAAATGATTACCAGACAAAGGATGACAAGTTGATTCCATAGAAGAAGATGATAGACTCACTTAGGAATTATTTCACATCTATTACATTCCAACAAATTCCTAGAGCTTAGAACAAGGTTGTTGATGCCATGGCTACTTTGGCATCCATTCTACAATTGGAAGAACATGAGTCACGCTTTGAGTTCTTGGTGGAAGAGTTGCATTATCCCACCTATGATTCCCCTGATGACCATGTCATTTACACTATGGTCAGTCATGACTCATCCCACTATGCTACTATATTTTCCTATCTCTGAGATCAGATTATTCTTGAAAATCTAACGTGCAATGAGAAGGGCCAACTCATCCACAATGCCTCACATTTTTCCCTCATCTCTAGTCACTTATATAGGAAGAGTATAGATGGAACTCTCCTTAGGTGTCTAGAAATAGAGGAGTCATAAAGAGTGCTAGCTAAAGTTCACAATGGCATATGCGGTTCACACTATAATGGTCTTGTGTTAGCTCAGAAATTGTTTAGGTCTAGTTACTATTGGCCTACTATGTAAGCTGACGCTATTCAGTATGCCAAGTCCTGCAAGAAATGTCAACTACATGGGAATCTCATTCATGCTCCTGGACGTGAGCTTTTTCCCTCTGTTACATACTGGCCATTTCAACAATGGGCCTTTGACTTAGTAGGAAAGATCTATCCTAGTTCGTCAAGTGGGCATAAGTTCATTATTATAGCTACTAAATATTTTACCAAATGGGATGAAGTTGTCCCACTATCTGTAGCTACGAGAAAACACGTTGCTTTGTTTATCTTGAATCACATCATTTTTCGCTATGATATTTCTTCTTCCATAGTCATGGATAATGGTGGCCAGTTCAAGAATAAAGACCTGAAACAATTGTGCAAAAAATTCAAAATTAAACAACATTGGTCTTCTATTTACTACCCTCAAGGGAATGGCCAAGCTGAGGCCTTGAATAAAACATTGCTGAAAATCCTTCTTAGGACAGTGCACAAATCAAGAAAGGATTGGCATCTGCAGATCAATCCTAGGCTATGGGATTATAGAATTTATATTCGCACTCCTATAGGCACCACACCTTTTTCCTTGGTTTATGGTTCTAAGGCTGTCTTACCATTAGAGGTCTAAACACCCTCACTAAGAGTCTCTCTACATGGTTTGATTACTGACAAAGACCATAGGGCCATGAGAGTTCATGATCTTACTACCTTGGAGGAATGCCACAAGGATGCCTTTGATCACATGCGCACTTATCAGAAGAGAATGTCTGCTACCTATAATAAGAAGGTTCATCCTAGAGAGTTCCAAGAGGGTGAATTAGTCCTAAGAGAAAATCCTAAGAATTAGCAGAATAGAGAGCAGAAAGGAAATTTCAAGCTAGATTGGTTGGGGACTTACATCATCACGTCAACATTTGGGTCCAGGGCCTATTAGTTATCTACACCTGAGGGAGAAGGCCTTGCCAAACCTATTAATGTTCTACATCTATAGAAGTTCTATGCCTATGGTTCTTGAGCTCTTTGTATATATCTTATCGATCCTAAAAAAACTCCAAAAAAATTCATATATGATGCTGAAAAAATCCTAAAAAGCATTTAAAGTCCTGAAATAAAAGAGCATCCTAGTGAAAACCTAGCAATAGGTGCTTTGATGTCTCACCAAAAAAAAAATTCAAAAATTCAAAAATTCAAAAAAATAAAAAAAGTGCCTTGGTGAAAACCTGGAAACAGGCGCCTTGGGAGAAAAAATACAAAAAAGTTATAAAAGCCCTAAAAATTCTACCAAGCAGTGAAAACTTGGAAATAGGCGTTGTTTGAGACCCTTGCACCTATGTATATTAGTCTTGCATGGCACTCTTTTGCTCCACTTCTTGCTTTGTCTCTCCTAGCCTGGAATATACTCTTGTCTTAGTCTAGGGGGCATACGTTGTTTTAGCTTGTCTTGGGTCTCTTTGTGCATCAAGGTTTCTTAGGCAACTTGGTTCAAACAGTGTTTCTCAATACTTTCTAACTATTTTTTTCAACACTTCCCTAGCATCAAGTGTTTCTCAGCACTTATCAGATATCCTACCTACAGTCTAGAATGATATGATATTTCTCATCGGTAGATGCAATACTCAAAGTTTGACTCTATGACCTACACACATGCACTTAAACACTTGACTCACTGAGACATGTTTGACTTTATTTCTTTGTGTGCTATCTATGATGATTTCTTTTGATGAGTGTTCTCTCCCTAAAAGTTTTTGATGATGCATAGCTAGAAGACTGGGGGCATGAGGACATGTTTTATCTATTTTTATGCCTATGGGTATATGTTGTTGATCCTAACTGTCATGATAATTTATGCTTGTTACACTCAACACTTAGGATCTATAATGTATTATCCTTGACTATTTTCTGCAAGTGCATGCTTAGGGTCATCTTGACTTTTTGGTGTCTCGATGCAAGTATAATCTTGCTATACTAAACTTAGGGAACCTCACTACACTAGTCATCTTGACCCACATGTCTTTGATGCTTAGGTGGGATTCCCACATACCTATCTAATACAGATCATATTCATATACCCATAATTATACTAGTGCGTATTGTATGATCTTGCGACACTACCAATAAAGCTCGATGATGATTATTAGAGTCTAACAGCTTTGTAACCTTGCAAGTAAACCACTTTTCATAGTAGATTGCATTCTTAGGTTCATGTTAGTTTAGTTTTGCATCTTGCATATGGAGAGAGCTCTCCTTTCATCTTTCACAGACTTGTTAGTCAACTGCGCTCGCCTTTCATTTCTTCTCAATCATACCTTTCACTTCTTGTCTTTCATATCACATCCTTTTCTATCATCACAAGGGGTTAATCTTATCATCATACATAAAAGATCATTTTTAGAAACACAAGTATAATATCATAACATGAGAACTAAACATACATCCATGAGAGACACTATACATGAGCATTTATAAGCCTATATCATACATTTGAGAAATATAACAAGACAATCATACTACAACATCCATCACAATGAGAAAAGTACATAAGGTATATCATAATCCAGTCATCTCATATATATATATATATATATATATATATATATATATATATATATATATATATATATATATATATATATATATATATATATCATGATACAAATACAATGTGAGATCCAAAATCTGGATAAAGTCTCAAGACATGTCTATACATCAAAAACCCTAGACCTAGGACTGACTTTCCCCCTTGTGTGGAGGAGGTGGTGGTGGAGGCGGTGGTCCCATCCTATCGGCTGGCATGTCTGATCTCCCTACCCTCTCGGAGTAGAGTGGCAATTGCTGATCCTCGGGCATGGTTGCTATGTATAATTTGTGGTACTACGTCACCCATGCTACCTCCCTCTAGATCTTTGTGGCATCATCCCATACCACTCTCTCTCGCTAGTCTATGTCAGCCCACACATCCATAAGTTTTTAATCATGAATAGTGATCATAGTCCACAACTACTACACCTCAGCCTCTAAGGCCCGAACCCTAGCCCATAGATCCTCTCCTCCCCCTATAGGTTGTTCTTGCCCAGCCTCAACCCGTCGACAAACTAGTCTCGCCTCCTCCTCCTCACTCTCCTCCACCTATCGGTATGTATGCCACATATGTCCCTACATCTGCCATGTCTGGTAGGTAGTCCCATGGCTCCCATCGCAACCCTATTGTCTCTTGCGCGACCTACTGGAAATCCAGCATCAGTAGCCATCCCAGTCCCTCCTCCTCTCGTACCCTATCATATTTTGTGGTCTCTAATGCCACTCTCTACTACTTTCCAAACTGCCTCCACACTTGGTTAATCACAAATAGCTCCATAATATCTGCATGCCTACCTAGTAATGGCTAGCTACATAGCATGTACCTGAGCTCCCAATCCGTATCACTCCACTGCTTGCATGACTTGTATGGTCTCCACTCAAATTTTGTCAGCTCATCTAACAGCCACCTGTAATATCTAAGGTCCCCATTGTGTGGTTGTGTGATGAACCATGTATATTAGTATATGTAGGGAGTCCTCCACTCCTGAGGCTATACCCATGGTCTCACAATAGCTTTGTGATCCCATGCCCATATCTATGCCAGGATGGCCCCGCATGCCCATGATCAGCTATCCCTATAGATGATCTTGTGCAGCTCATGATACATATCTACAAGGACCATTGGTCCCCATGCCATCCATCTAGGTCATGCCAGCAAGTCTACGACCAGTCTCCCCCAGCTAGTGGGAACCCTCTCTGACTCTAGTCAGTGATCAAAGCCTATGCTACTATAGATCACACGATACATGGCACTAGATAGTCCCAACTTGTACTCCTCTATCAAATGGTCCCAACTAAGATGTCTATCTATGATGGTGACATCCTGGAAGAGGTCCTGAATGGCCTTCCTCCCATCTATGGGAGTTTGATCATAGTATACCTGTGCCAACAAAGAATCATGCTAGTTTTCATCATATGGAAATACTACATTAATGAACATCTCTACAAACATGATTATTCTCACCGCATCTCCATGGTTCGGTACACGCAGGATCTGATAGACATCCTCAGGTGTGATGGTGGCCTCTCCAGTAAGCAAGTGAAAGGTTTTATGCTCACTATGCCACCTCTCTGCTAGTGCTGTCAATAAAGTAAGGTGTTAAACTCACTATGCCACCTCTGAGTCAAAGCCGCTCTCCCTGGATCATCTAGATCTTGGGCACAGTGCAACCTGACCACCCTTGGTGCTCTAATGGTGAACGCTGCCATAACCTCCTAAAAGCCATAAACCCACAAACCAGATGTCAGAACATGTCATGATGGATGTCCAAAATGAGTACAAGTAATCTCAAAAGAAAAAATTGTCTCTACACATGTTATATTGCTCAAAGTAAAGTCATGCGATACTTCTTATTATACTGGTATGACACTATTTGCTGATACTATATCATGCGATACTTTCTTGTACAATGGTGTGATACTTTTTCTCCATGCGATAGTTTGCACTCAATCGCATGACATTTCATCCAAGCTCATGTGATACTTTCCTGGATGGTCGTGTGACACTTTGTGGCCCCACGAAGTCTCACATGATATAGTATATAGTATGTGTGCGATACTTTAAAAGTATCACATGATGTTTCTCTAAGGAATAATTTGAAAAGGAAAAAAAAAATGTTTTAAATGCAATAAATGACTCAAACGGCTAGTTTTTATGAAAACTTACCAGGGCACCATACTGAGGAGGCCGGTTGTGCAACTAATCGCACTTGAATCGATGTGTGTGAACAGGTATGCTTGCCTACTGAGCCATAGTCTCTCTTAAATTTCTCAAAGTTCTCAAAACTCACATAAGACAAATGAATTTGAAAATGACTTTTTCACCCCTTATATAACATTTTGACCTTTTGACCTAATTTTCAAAACATCTTGGAATTTCACAAAAATTAGACCCCTGGCTAATTTCGATGTCCTGGATCCATTTTTGGGATTGAAATCGAAATCCAAGATCATCTTGATGGTAAAAATTGCATTTCAAAATTTCTCCTTCTTCTGTGCAGTTGGCTGACCGTTTGAGGCCTGGTCCTTCGATCTTCGCTGGGACATCTTCATTTCTTCATCTCCACCTCTCTCAACCTTCTAGTCTTGAATTCATTTCCTTCACTTCATCTCTCTGAGGTTTTGACTTTATCTTTATCCTATATCTTTCTCAGTCAAACCTAGTCAAACTGGAGCATACTTTCACTGCTTGATGGTTATTCTATTATCTTTCATCTTCGATTATGATTTCTGGTGATTTGATCATGTTTCTCTTGCTTCTACATTCCCTCTACCTCATTTCAATTTTGATCCCGAGGGGGTAGACATATCCTATTAGCTATTCTCCAAAGCATATGCTGACCATGTAGGATTTGTTACCACTTTGCACTTTATTCTTTGGAGTCAGATCTCTATCTAGTGCCTTCTTGGCCAATCTATTCTTTGATGTAATGTGTTCCTAGATTGATCACACATTAGTCAAAAAGGGGCAAATGTAATCACTCAAAAATGGTCATCTAGACTATTAGCCCCTTTCTAGCATGATTTGCTAAATTCACTCTTGATCAAATCCTAATTTTATCATCTATTCGATTATATTTTATGGATTAACCATTTTATCCTAAGTCTTTATTTAATTAAAAGGAATTCCGCCCCCCCCCCCCCCCTTTTATTAAATAAGAAGCCCCCACTTACCTTTTATTCTAAGTTGCAAAAATAAAGCATTATTCCTATTTTATAAATAAGAAGAAAAGGCTTTTTGTCTCACATGAGGCACAAAAGTCAACACTTCTTTCTCATTGGAGGAGACTTGTGCATAAGGATTTCTCCCACTTTCAAGCTCCACCCTTGATAAAATCTTTTTCCTCTTAATCTCCATGGTCCATTTATCTTTAAAAGGAGAGCTCTCTTCTCATTCTAGAGATCCACTCTTGATGCTAATGTTATGTTGTAGGTTTTCTTGGTGCCATTGGAGCTTTTGAAGAACTTGTTGCATTTTAGTTCTCATATTTGCATTGTAGCTTAATTCTCATGGCATTCTTAGCTTAGTTTCCTTTCATGCTTTAGTTTAGTTCACATAGTTTAATTAGTAATGGCTTGTAACACTCTCATTTCCATAGTTTAGTTACATTCTTGCATTCTTATTCTAGTATAACTTGCATTGCACTTTCCATTGTGATTCTTGAAGATATTGGCATTCTTGCCCTTGTCTCTTTGAATCTCTCATTGCATGGTTTACTAGCAAGGTTCCATGCTTAATAGCTCTAGCTGAGAGCCCTCTAAACACCCTTGCACTTCATGCCTAGGGAGCTCTAGGTTGCTTTTCAAGGTTTCCAATCCATGGATGCCCTTGGAATCAATGGCTTAGAGAAGTGCACATTTTGAGTGTACAAAAGCATCTAAACTATTTTAATTCTTCATTTCCCTTGTGTTGGTTATGCCAAAGTTTTGTGGCAGTAGTCATTCTTATGCTTTTAAAAATGTCTCTATGTTATGCTAACATGTAAAGGGTTTTGGGGTCCCTTCAAAACCTGTATTTACCTTAATAAAAAATAAGGTAAGATCCACCAATGGAAATTAAGTAGAATATATGCATTGGCAATGTAACCAATGCTAGCACCATTTAAGGAGAAGAATCTAGAATATTTCCACCATTTCTAGATCAAGTATACAAGGATTAGTATGTGAAGATCATAGTGTATGA
Organism: Chamaecyparis obtusa; assembly: GCA_027943335.1. NCBI lineage: Eukaryota > Viridiplantae > Streptophyta > Pinopsida > Cupressales > Cupressaceae > Chamaecyparis > Chamaecyparis obtusa. The sequence continues at coordinate 113,200 of BSBK01007300.1, read as the reverse complement.
GAGAGAGACAAGAGGATAAAAATTGCAGAGAGTGGGTTATGAAGAGAAGATAGGCTACCGGGCAATAAACTAGTAAAAGAAGAATTGTGAATGTGAATCAGAGTTATGGCTACCGAGCACAAAAGTTGAATTGTTAGTGAAATAAAAAATGAGGTAAATGATATTAACCATAGTGAGTCTGACAAGGATATGTTGATACATCATTACATACATTATTGGTATTGTTTATAGTATAATTAGATTTGTAAAATATCTTAACTGAGTAGGCCCTAATCGATCTTAAATTGTAAATCCTTTAACATGGTACATATCTTAGATTAGAGTTTGAAATTATTTATCAAGGTAGACTAAATAAGTCTTTATACTCTTAGCAGGGTAAATACTCTTAACAAGGAAAGCTATTAGAAATAGGTTAAATTTGTAGCTCTAACTGAGAAAACTTTTTACTACAGTAGTGAAGTATTGTGGGTACCATCCCAACCATAGTTTTTTCCTTTGACCTAGTATTTCTCGAAGACCAAAAATCATGGTGTTATGAGTTGTGATTTATGTTTTTGATTTATATGTTTCATGATGTATACAAAGTTTTAAATTGGGTGATTTGTTAGAAAATTAGTTAAAAGTTTTCTGGAGTACTGATCCACCCCTTCTCTCTCAGTACTTATCTTTCCATAATTAATCTAACAAGAAGATTATGGGGAGGCTTTATACATACACACCCCCTCTAAATACATGAATATAACAAGATTTTAAGTAAATCAAGACTTCCTTTGAGGTACTCAAATATTTTTTTAGCTCTTCGTGAAAATCAAAGTATGGTGTTGTATTTTATGGAGGTATGCAGAGGAAGAAGTGAAGATACCATTTACTATGATATATAAGCCTAGATCCGAAAGAAAGATACCTAATCAGTGACTATGATAGATAAATGCATGGCATGATGGAGTGTGAGATAGTCATGGCATGCTCTACATACCCATCCCAACATTTTGTTTAGAAAAATGTTGAGTCCCTCTTTTTTCTTTCCCTTTGGCTTCTTTTTCTTTCCTTGGTTTTCCTTTTTTATTTCTAGGGTTTTTATGTGCCCTGAATTAATTTTCCCTTTATACTTTATAGGTGTACCTAATGAGATAAACCACCCTTATGGTGTGTCTTGGTTATTTGTGAGCAAGTCTAGTTCTGATTTTGTCAATAATTTATCACTCCCCGTTTATATTTTTTTTTTTGAGAGTTACAAAAAGCTTATCCCCAAGTTGAGAATCCAAGTTTCTATATTCCTGAAGTCACATTCCTAGATGCCCCTTTCAAAATCCCATGTTCTACAACCAATCCTTCACGGGAATCATATTTTGAGTAGAAGTATCAAATGCTTAATGAGAATTGAACTTTTAGTTTCTAGACTCTTTCCTTTGGATTTTTACCCAAGGAACTTGTGGAGGGACTGAATAAAATTCCTTCCCTTGGGAATTCCACCAACAACTACATTTCGATCAATACCCAATAAATTTTTCCCATGTGAATATTGCATGATTTTTTTACAATATCCATGGGTTGACTGGGGACATCGAATTCTAACTCTCAAGAGAGGCAATGACCCTTGTAAATATATGTGGTTTTTGGGTTTTAGAATTTCTCATATGTACATACTTGAGTATAGAAGGTTTTACGGGGAATCCCTCCTTACTTCCTTGACATTATACAAATAGAGTTGTACTATTAGAATTTTGTAGAAAAATACTAGATGTGCAAGCCCTAACATCCCTTTTATAATAGTTAGGCCATAGAATTTATTAATTAAGAGCATGCATACTCATGCATTATGTATAAATGAAATTTCATTTTTACATTTGATGTAATGTCATAACTATTACCAATATGCTGCAAATGTTACAAATTTGGGGATAGTTTAATAGATAGCTCAATGTCCTCAAGGAACGTGGCACACTAGATAGCTTAATGTCTTAGAGAGTGGACAATGTTCTCATTTCATAGTTGAATGTTGGCATAGTTAAAACTTTAGGATCTATGTAATAGCCTTGTCCTTTAGCCTATTATGTAAGAAAAAATTTATGCCCATGTCTTAGAGAAACAAGAATCCTATAGGAAATGAAGAACGGGGAAATCAGATCATCCACTTCCTCTTTTCTATCCCTCATGTCCCTTTTCTGATATATTAACCCTACATTATTCTACCCATATAATTATTTCTAATCACTATAAAATTTTCCCACAAAACTAGATGTATTTCATTATGGAGAAAGAAAATCGAAACAAAGGGACCAGCAAAAGTTCTCAAAAAATTTCTAATTATAGATAGGATAATTTAAAGTAATCCTAGAACAATACAATAACATCATCCTTCTTAGCCTAGGGGTGATCCCACAAAGTTGTGTCCCACTTTTTGGGACAAAGAAAATCGGCGTCCTGTGAAAAAAACTATTTTTAGAGTCTCTGTGCAAAGTAAATACTTCATGCAAAGTGGTGGACCCACTTCGTGCAAAGTACCCTATGTGGGGGTCTTCATGCAAAGACCCCACTTCGCATGAAGTACCCTATGCAGGGTACTTCGCGCGAAGAGGGGTCTTCACGCAAAGCCCCTATGGCCAGATTTCCTTATAAAATTCTGGCAATTTTTTTTTATTTTTCATTCTTACTGTTTGGATTTTGCAGACCCTAGGGCTTAGAGTGAAGCAGTGACATCTAGTACGACATTAGCACCTCCTGAGCTTTTTTTACATCTTCAGATTGTTACTAGGATCAGGTACATAGATTTTTCTCATTTTTTATTGTAAATTATATGTTTTATATTTATTTTAGTTAGTTATTTGTTTTAAATAATTTTTTATTTGTAGAAAATCATAGTTAAAAATTAGAATATGTTAGAAAATGATAGTAGAATGTTAGAAAAATGTAGTTAAAAATTAGAATATGTTAGAAAAAGATAGTAGAATGTTAGAAAAATGTAGTTAAATATTAGAATATGTTAGAAAATGATAGTAAAATGTTATAAAATTATAGTTAAATATTCTAGAATATGTTAGAAAATCATAGTAGAATTATTAGAAAACTTTAAAATTCATATTATAAATGTTATAAAATCTCATTAATATTAAAAACCATAGTACAAATGTTAGAATATGTTAGAAAATGGAAGAAACTCATAGTAGTTTGTTAGCAATTGTTAGAAAATATTTACAAAACATTAGTAACCATAGTAGAAATGTTAGAAAATGTTAGAAAACATTAAGATCTTATAGAAATTATTAAAAAATATTTGTTTTTAAATTTCAAGTTTAAAGTTAGTAAATATTAGGAATCCCTCTCTCTCTCTCTCTCACCTGTACACGCATTTTTAGAAAAGCTAGTAAATATTAGTTAGTTATTTGTTTTAAATAATTTTTAGTTTGTAGAAATATTAGAAAATCATAGTTAAATTTTTGAAAATGGTCTAGTACTATGTTAGAATATGTTAAAAATTTGAGTAGTAAGTTTCAAGGACCCTTATCCCTCCCTTGCGACATATTAAGACATGTAGGATCCATTAGGAATCTCAAGACCTTATAATACATATTAGGATATCCTATGACCTATTGATGTACATGTGTTAGGTTCCATTAATACATAGAAGGACTCATTGTTTCCCTCAAGGCTCCTTAAGACATATTAGGATGAATTAATGTAACCTACATGATCTCTTAGGACCTATTATAATGCCTACAACCCCTTAAGACATTCTAGGACCATTACACATCGCGTATGACATCTTAAGACACATAGGACCCCTTGAGACCCATACAACCCATTATTATATCTTAAAATGTCCTAGGACCCATTCATCTATCTTAGCTTCTGTTAATACATATGCGAACCCATCGTTGTCCACAAGAACCCTTAAGACATACTATTATCGATTAATGTAACCTAAGATCCCTTAGACCACTTATCACATCTACGACCCATTAACATTATTGGACCATTATACATCCCTTACAACATTTTAAGACATATATGACCCCTTCAGATCAGTGAGACCCATTAACATATATTAGGTTGTCCCAGGACCCCTTAGGACCTCTTATGTTACCCACGACCCCTTAAGACACTCTAGGACCCTTATCTACCCCTTACACTATCTTAAGACACATATAGTACCCATTGTTTCCCTCAAGAAACCTTAAGACATACTATGATCAATTATTGTAATGTAGGATCCCTTAGGACCACTTATTGCACCTACGACCCATTAACTTTCTAGGACTCTTATCTGGATCCCTTATGAAATCTTAAAACAAATATGAAACCTTAGGACCCCCAAGACCCATTAAGGAATCTTAGTATGTCCTAGGACCACTTAGACCACTTATCACATCTACGACCCATTAGTATTATTAGACCATTATACACCCCTTATGAAATTTTAAGACATATGTGACCCCTTTAGATCCTCAAGACCCATTAACATATCTTAGCTTGTCTATGACACATTTATGTATCTTAGATTCAATTAATACATATGAGGATACACTAATGTAACCTAGGACCGCTTAGATCCTCTTATGTTACCCATGACCCCTTAAGACACTCTAGGACCCTTATCTATACCTTATGACCTCTTATGCTACCCACGACCCCTCAAGACACTCTAGGACCACTTATTGCACCTGCGACCCATTAATATTCTAGGACTCTTATTTGGATCCCTTAGGACCTCTTATGTTATCTACGACCCCTTAAGACACTCTAGGACCCTTATCTATACATTAGGAAATCTTATATTACTCATGACCCTTTAAGACACTCTAGGACCACTTATTGCAGCTAGGACTCATTAACATTCTAGGACTCTTATCTGGATCCCTTATGAAATCTTAAAATAAATATGAAACCTTAGGACCCCCAAGACCCATTAAAGAATGTTATCATGTCCTAGGACCACTTAGACCACTTATCACATCTACGACCCATTAATATTATTGAACCATTATACATCCCTTACGACATTTTAAGAAATATATGACCCCTTCAGATACTCAAGACCCATTAACATATCTTAGGTTGTCCAATGACACATTTATGTATCTTAGATTCAATTAATACATACGAGGATCCACTAATGTAACCTAGGACCCCTTAGGACCTCTTATGTTACCCACAACCCCTTAAGACACTCTAGGACCCTTATCTATACCTTATGATCTCTTATGTTACCCACAACCCCTTAAGACACTTTAGGACCGCTTATTGCACCTACGACCCATTAACATTCTAGGACTCTTATCTAGATCCCTTAGGACCTCTTATGTTACGTTCGACCCCTTCAAACACACTAGGACCGTTATCTATACCTTAGGACCTATTATGTTACCCACAACCCCTTAAGACACTCTAGGACCACTTATTGCACCTACGACTCATTAACATTCTAGGAATCTTATCTAGATCCCTTATTAAATCTTTAAATGAATATGAAACCTTACAACCCCCAAAACCTATTAAAGAATCTTAGGATGTCCTAGGATCACTTAGACCATTTATCACATCTACGACCCATTAATATTATTAGACCAATATACATCCCTTACAATATTTTAAGACATATATGACCCCTTCGGATCCTCAAGACCCATTAACATATCTTAGGTTGTCCTATGACACATTTATGTATCTTAGATTCAATTAATACATATGAGGATGCACTAATGTAAACTAGGACCCCTTAGGACCTCTTATGTTACCCATGACCCCTGAAGACACTATAGGACCCTTATATATACCTTATGACCTCTTATGTTACCCACAACCCCTTAAGACACTCTAGGACCACTTATTGCACCTACAACCCATTAACATTCTATGACTCTTATCTGGATCCCTTAGGACCCCTAAGGACCTCTTATGTTACCTATGACCCCTTAAGACACTATAGGACCCTTATCTATACCTTAGGACCTCTTATGTTACCCATGACCTCTTAAGACACTCTAGGACCACTTATTGCACCTACGAGCCATTAACATTCTAGGACTCTTATTTGGATCCCTTATAAAATCTTAAAACAAATATGAAACCTTAGGACCCCCAAGACCCATTAAATAATCTTACGATGTTAATCTAACCCATTGATGTATCTTATGTTCCATTAATACATACAAGGACCCATTGTCACCATGAATATCCCTTAAGAAATACTAGAATCCCTAAGGACCTCTTATGATACATATGACCCCTTAAGATATTATAGGAAAGTTATCCATAAATTACAACATCTTAAGAGACCTAGGACATATTTGGATCAATTAATTTAACCTATGATCCCTTAGAAGTATCTATGATAGATCTATGAAGCCTTACGACATTCTAGTCCAACCTTATCTATATCTAATGACATCTAAACATACATATGACCCCTCCAAGACCAACTAATGTATCTTAGGATTCCCTAGGACCCAATCATGTATCTTACATTCTATTAATTGATATGAGGACCCATTGTCACCCTAAACAACTCTTAAGACCTATTAATACCAATTAGTACATCCTAGGACCCTTAAGACATAATAAGACCACTTACTTGACCTATTATGACCTATTAATTTATGAATTAGTACATCCTAGGACCCTTAAGACCTAATAAGACCACTTACTTAACCTAATAGGACCTATTAATGCCAATTAGTACAACCTAGGACCCTTAAGACCTAATAAGACCACTTATGTGATGTAATAGGACCTATTAATACTAATTAGTACATTTTAGGACTCTTAAGACCTAATAAGACCACTTACTTGATCTAATAGGACCTATTCATACAAATTAGTACATCCTAGGACCCTTAAGACCTAATACAACCACTTACTTGACCTAATAGGACCTATTAATACCAATTAGTACATCCTAGGACCCTTAAGACCTAATAAGACCACTTACTTGACCTAATAGGACCTATTAATACCAATTAGTACATCCTAGGATCCTTAAGACCTAATAAGACCACTTAAGTGACATAATAGGACCTATTAATACCAATTAGTACATCCCAGGACCCTTAAGACCTAATAAGACCACTTATGCAACATAATAGGACCTATTAATACCAATTAGTACTTCCTAGGACCCTTAAGACCTAATAAGACCACTTACTTGACCTAACAGGTGTATGCACCCAAAAATGGTCGCCTAGACTTTGGGCCCCATTTATTTGATTTATCAATCCTGAATCATTTTTATCAATGATCAATATTTTCGACATTATCAATTTCTCGATCAAATCTTAATTTCGATCATATATTGGATTTTATCCTATGGGCTAACCATTTTATCCTAAGTTTTTATTTACTTGAAAGGAATATTTCCTCCCCTTTTGATTAAATAAAAAGCCCACCTTTTCCTCTTATCCTAAGTTGCACAAATAAAGCATTATTCCTATTTGACAAAAAGAAGAAAAGCACTTTTTGTCTCACATGGACATAAAGTCAACTCTAATTTTCCTATTGGAGGAATCTTGTGCACATGGATTGAGCTTCCATTTTCCTCCATCGTTGATTAAGTTCTTTTGCCTCTTAATCTTGACCGTCCATTGACTCTCATTTCTTATAAAAGAAAAACTCTCTTCTTCATTTGCATATCCATGTTTTTATGCTAATGTTATGCTGCAGGTTTTGGAGCTCTCTTTGAAGACACTCAAGCTTTGAAGCCTTGTCATTTTTAGTTGCATTTCATAGTAGTTTTGCTTTCATAGTTTGCATTCATGGCATCCATAGATTAGATTTCTTTTATGCAATAGAATAGAGCTCACATAGTCTAAATAGGAGGGATTGTAACACTTGTTATTTCCTTTCATAGATTAGTTGCATTGTACTTTCCTTTCATAGCTTAGATTGCATTCTCATTTAGATTTGCATTGCATTGCATCCATTTTGATTCTTGGAGATATTGGCACTCTTTCCCTTGTCTTCACTTGAATCTCTCATTGTGTGCTTGACTAGCAAGGTCATGAGTTTATAGCTCTAACTGAGAGCAATTTTCAATCTTGCAACTCCATGCATAGAGAGCTATGGATCGATTTGTGAGGCCTCATTCTTGAGCAACCTTGCATGTAAGGATTCATAGAAGTGCACCATTTTAGTGTGTACATCTTTGGCGCCCACCGTGGGGCATAGTAGATAGCTTTGTCCTTTCATTTTATGCATTTTCGTCATTTTCAGATTTATTTTTCAGAAAAATCTGCGTTTTCTGGTTTTCTGTCTCAGATTATCGCGCGACACTTCTGGCAAATATCGTGCAATATACTTCCTGTCTGGGCGCGATAGTTCTTGAAAAAATGGTATCGCACGCTTTGGGAACTTCTATCTTCTGGTCTCGGGCGAAGTATCACCCTGCCACGGGAGAAGTATCGCCCTACTATAGAAGTATCGCCCAGCTACTGTAAGAAGTATCGCGCGATACTGGTGAACTTTCTGGTATATTGCCTGATCCGACAGAGACTTGCAATTTCTGTACTTTCTTCCGATTTTGATCATAGCTAGTTTAATTAATATACTTTGTTGCTTTTAGACAGAATTCATTTTCATAGTTGTATGCATTTCTTGGTTATATTAGCTTGTTAGATAGTTAATGCATTTCAAAGTTGTATACATTTCTTGATCTCATTAGTTTCTAGAATGTGGATTGTCTTAAGTTGATACAAAGCGTTAAATGTTCCACTTTTGGACTCCTTTTGAGTAGATGTGAAGGGTTAAATGCCCCACTTTTGGACTCTCTTTAGGTTGATGTGAAGGGTTAAATGCCCCACTTTTGGACTCTCTTTAGGTTGATGTGAAGGGTTAAATGTCCCACTTTTGGACTCTCTTTAAGTTGATGTGAAGGGTTAAATGTCCCACTTTTGGACTCTCTTTAGGTTGACGTGAAGGGTTAAATGTCCCACTTTTGGACTCTCTTTTGGTTGGTATGAAGCGTTAAATGTCCCACTTTTGGACTCTCTTTGGGTTGATGTGAAGTGTTGAGTGTTCCACATCTTTGGACTCATTTCACATTTGCTTAAAGGGTTAAGTGTTCCACTTTTGGGCTCACTTCATATTGGCTTAAAGGGTTAAGTGTTCCACTTTTGGGCTCACTTCATATTGGCTTGAAGGGTTAAGTGTTCCACTTTTGGGCTCACTTCATATTATCTTGAGGGGTTAAGTGTTCCACTTTTGGGCTCACTTCATATTAGCTTGAGGGGTTAAGTGTTCCACTTTTGGGCTCACTTCATATTAGCTTGAGGGGTTAAGTGTTCCACTTTTGGGCTCACTTCATGTTTGCTTGAGGGGTTAAGTGCTCCACTTTTGGACTCACTTTGTAACAACTTGGATGATTACTTATGATAGTAGGAGGCTTGAACTTTAGACTTAGTTGGATTTTGAGTTTGCCTAACAAGTGGTGTTTGTAGGTGCACTTGCTTGAAATATTTTGCCAACAAGAACGCATGTCAAAGAGGGCTACTAATGATTGTTGCAGGGCTTCCCTAAGCTTAAAAACCAAACTAAGTGCTTGATTAGATACTTTCTTTGTTAAGTGTGGCATATACTAGTTGTCTCATTTTCATAGGCACTTAATGATGGAATAAAGATGAAGTGACTGAGAGGGGGGTGAATCAGTCAACCACAAAAACAATTACCAATTATTCCTTTATAGATCCCTTAGATGTCTGATTAAATCTTTTACTGCTTGTTACTGAAAACTTTATAATTATGACTGTTCTTTAAACATTCATCAGTAATTAACATGCAATTATAAATAATGAACATATGAACACAAGAGACACCAAATTTACGGTGGAAACCCAATATGGGAGAAAACCACCAAATGTATCTAGATACTATTTTTCACTCTTCTGAAGTGATGCCCTGTTAGGAGCCAACCCGGTAAAAGGTTACAAAACACACTGTTAGGTGTGACCCAGTTAAAGGATTTAATCACCCTATTAGGAGTGACCTGGTAAGAGGACTTCGAGAACAATTCAATGGAATTGCCTTGTTAGAGGATTTACAAAATGGCTGTTAAACCAACTCGGTTAAGAGATTTAAGTATCACTGCTACAATGGTTAGAGAGTAACAATGAAATGACCTGTATGCTGATGCAACTGCCTTGCTGATTACAGATCTCTGTTCGGCTTCACTTGATCCTCTTTGATCACATATGTCTCTTCGGTTCCTTAATTCGCACCTCTGAAATACCTTCTCTTGTATTTCACACACATTCACTTCACTTCACACTCTTTTCTGCCTTCAAAATGACTTGTATATACCATTCTGATTGTTCAATTGATTGATCAAGTCGGCACTAATAATCATTCCAAATAATCAATTATTCCAGTAGTCGGCAGGAATAATCAATTAATCATAGGTGCTCATAAGTCGGCTTCAACAAATCTAACAAATAAATAAATATGCTACAAAGTCGGCCCAAGTAATGTTACTCAGTTCCTGCTAACTTACTCGGTGGCTTTCTGATACTCGGTGGCCACTGCATCACTCGGCATCATCATGCATTAGGTGGAAGTGGAGGCTCGGTCCATACTAGTCCACTCGGCAAGTATTGAACTCGGTAACTACTGGTGACTCGGTAGACATATTATATTCAGTTCCTTCAGTTCTTCTCGGTATACATTATCTGCTCGGTATAACTGTCTGCTCAGTATACACTGTCTGCTCGGTTTGCTCTGTCTGCTCGGTAAACACTATCTGACTCAGTATACACTATCTGCTCAGTAAACACACTGTCTGCTCAGTATACACTATCTGCTCGGTTTGCACTGTCTGCTCGGTAAACACTATCTGACTCGGTATACAGTATCTGCTCGGTTTGCTCTGTTCTGCTGCTGCTGTTTGTGACATTGAGTGATTCCAATAGTCTCCTTTACATTGTGTAACATCAATGACAACACATATTTCCAACAATCTCCCTCTTTGGCATTGATGGCAACACAACATGTCATAGCATAAGAAATTTCACAAAAGCATAGGGTAAGGAACATATCCTTAGCTTCATTCTGATTCTCATCCATGAGAACTCCCTCTGTCAGCAAACTCTCCCTCTTAATTTCTCAAATTCTTCTTTCTAAGGTATGACAGCAAACTATCTCCCAACTATCTCCCTCTGAACTTTACAAACTCTCTGCTTCTTCGAAATTTTCTGAGATATGGATATGACAGTAAACTATCTCCCTCTTTGACAACACATGCCAAAGACATAGCAAACACTCCCTCTTGCCAAAGAAAATTCTTATAACACAATTTTCCCTCAACACATGCTAGGAAAAACACATACTTGGTGAATATCAGTGTACCTCAAGTACTGATTCATATGCAATGAGCCCTGATTTTGCTGCATCAACTGACTGATCTTCAACATGCTTTGGTTGATGCATCACTAAAACTATATTTTAGTGAGCCTCGGATAGGGGAATGACCCCTAACTTACCTCTTAGATATTCAAATGCATCCTTGGGTAATGGTTTGATGAAAATGTCTGCAATCTGCTCTTTTGTATGGATATATTCTAATCTGATTTCCTTGTCCTGCACCAATTCTCTGACAAAGTGATATTTAATAGCAATGTGCTTGGTTTTGGAATGCATTACTGGATTTTTTGAAATGTTTATTGCACTAGTATTGTCACAAAACATAACAACTGGTTCTTTGATCTCCACATTCATACCTTGCAGTAACTATTTGATCCAAACAATATTTGAACAATTTACTGCAGCAGCAACATATTCTGCTTCAGCTGTGGATTGAGATGTGCAATTTTGCTTTTTACTAGTCTAGGATACCAGTCTTTTTCCAAGAAAGAATGCTCCACCACTTGTACTTTTTCTGTCATCAATGTTTCCTGCCCAATCAGCATCAGTGAATACTCTCAAGTCTAGATTGCCTCCAAATTTGTACCACAAACCATATTCTTCAGTTCCTTTCAAGTACCTTAGGATTCTTTTGATTGCCATCATATGATTTTCCTTAGGTTTAGCTGAAAATCTTGCAACTATACCGACTGCTAAGGCAATGTCAGGCCTTGTATGTACTACATACTGCAATTTTCCAATCATGGATCGGTATAAAGTCTGATCTACTTCTTTAGAATCATCATCTTTGGTAAGTTTCAGTCCAGTACACATGGGTGTACTGACTGGTTTTGCATCTTCCATACCAAACTTTTTAAGTATCTCCTTAATATATTTAGATTGAGTAATGTATATACCATTCTTATTCTGCTGAATTTGAAGACCAACAAAGAACTTTATTAAACCAAACATAGACATTTCAAATTCCCTGTTCATCTGCTCTGAAAACTCTTTGCACTGATCATCATTCCCTGTGAATATAATATCATCTACAAATATTTCTGCCAATACAATTCTGTCATCAGGTCCTTCTTTAATATACAGATTGCTGTTATCATTGGCTCTTTTGAAGTTAATTTGGATCAGATAATTATGAAGTCTTTCATACCATGCTCTAGGAGCTTGTTTCAGGCCATACAGTGCTTTATGTAGCTTACAGACCATGTCCTTATTATCTGGATCAACAAAACCTTCTGGCTGTTCAATGTACACTTCTTCATCAAGTATTCCATTGAGGAATGCAGATTTTATATCCATCTGATATACTTTAAATCCTTTGTGTGCTGCATAGGCAAGTAAAGTTCTCACACCTTCTAATCTTGCAATAGGTGCAAAAGTTTCACCATAGTCTATTCCTTCTTCTTGAGAATAACCCTTACATACTAATCTAGCTTTGTTTCTAGACACTTGACCATCCTCATTTAGCTTATTTCTGAATACCCATTTTGTTCCAATTACATTCTTATCTTTTGGTCTAGGTACAAGAGTCCATGTTTTTTTCTTTTGTATTTGTTCTAATTCCTCATTCATAGCTTCAATCCAACTTTCATTGTTCAATGCATCTTTAACATTACTAGGTTCAAAATTAGTAAGTAAACATGTACCTTTTAACTTGCTTCTTGTCATAGTGCGATCTGATTTGTTTCCAATAATCTAGTCTGGAGTGTGATGCCTTCTGACATATTTTGCTAGTACAGGTTCCTTGCCTTCTGAATGAGTCATGTTACTATCTTCTGGGATCTCTTCTTCAGATTACTCTGGCTCGGTAGATATTAGCTCGGTAGCTTCAGTCTGAGACTCGGTCTGAGCTTCTTCCTATGACTCAGTCACTGTGCTAGGCTCGGTAGATGTAGTTTCCTGATTGCTAGCTGTATCTGGTAATGTTTCAGGTTCAATGTAAACAAATCTTCTGTAATTTTCAGGTTCCCTTTTGCTTTCTTCTTCTGTCTTTTCTGCAAACTCATCAAATTTTACATGTACACTTTCTATGACTTTGTGAGTAGATAAGTTCAGACATTTGTATGCCTTTCTTTTGTTAGAATATCCTAGGAATATTCCTTCATCACTCTTTACATCGAATTTATTTCTTCTTAATTCTTTTAAGATGTAACACTTGCTACCAAATACCCTCATGTAACTTACATTAGGTTTATAGCCATACCATAATTCATAAGGAGTTTTGAATGAGTCTTTCTTCAACTGTACTCGGTTCAAGGTATGAACTGCAGTACTGATAGCTTCCTTCCAGTACTTTAAGGCAATTTTCTTTTCTAACATTAGAGTCCTTGCACAATCCATAATAGATCTGTTTCTTCTTTCTGCTATTCCATTCTGTTCAGGAGTTCTAGGAGCTGATACCTGTCTTTTGATTCCTCTTTCAATGAAAAAGTTATTGAATTCATGCGAGATGAATTCACCACCTCTGTCTAATCTTAAGCATTTTAACCTTTTCCCTGTTTCCTTTTCCATTCTAGCCAAGTACCATTTGAATTTTTTGAATGCTTCTGATTTTTCTCTTAAATACATAACAGTCATCATTCTAGAATAGTCATCAACAAAAAGAATAAAGTATTTATCTCCAGTGTATCTTTCTATACCAATAGGTCCACATAAGTCAGTATGCATAATTTCCAAAATCTCTGTAGACTGATAGTTCTTACTCTTAAAACTACTCTTACTCATTTTGTCAATCTGACAATTCTTACATAATCCAGTATCTGGTTTCTTCAAAGTAAGAATTCCTCTAACCTTCTTGAATTTGCTTATTTTCATCATGTTATCTAAATTTACATGACATAATCTTTTGTGCCACAGCCAACTTTCTTCAATTTGAGCAACAAAGCATGAATATTCACTGAGATCAAGATAAAATAGGTTACCTTTTGTTTGTTTGCCTGATCCAATGAGTTTTCCTTTTCCATCCAACAGTCTTTCTTGACCATCCACGAATTCAACTTTGAAGCCAATGTTGATCAGCTGTGCCACACTTAAAAGATTATGTTTTAGTCCTTCAACCCAATAAGCATTGTCACATATGAGTTCCTTGGTTAATGAGATTCTTCCTTTTCCTTTTATACAACAAGGTTCATTGTTTCCAAACCTTACACTGCCATTATCACATTCTTCTAGATATTCAAACTTTGTCCTATCACCAGTCATGTGATGTGAACATCCACTATCTATTATCCATATATCATCTTTGCTTATATGAGAAATAAGTGCCAACTTATCCTCATCATCATCAGATTCATATTTTATAGCAACAAAGACAATTTCTTCTTCACTATCATCTGAATCTGTAGCCAAAAAGCATGTTTTCTTACCTTTGTTCTTGAGATTCTTTTTGCTATAGTACTTGTGATTTTTCTTCTCTTCCTTGGCCTGCTTGTTTGGACACCTAGCTGCAATATGTCCAATTTCTTCACATGAGAAACAGATTAAAGGAGTTTTACCTTTATATTTACCTCTGCCTTTGGAGTACCTCTTTGCAAGTAGTGATTCCACAATTTCAAGATCATTATCAGAACTTTCTTCTGATTCTTCTTCACTGTCTGACTCAACTTCTTTTATTTTCTTGTTCTTCTTTAGTGAAACCTTGGCCTCAAATGCTGATTCAATACTTTTGGAAGATGGAATATAGTTGTCATAGTTATCTAACTCAAAGGCTGTCAATCTTCCAACTAAAGAATCCAAAGTTATATTATGATTTCCTTCAAATCTTTTCTCTTGAATAGATGATACTCTTATTGCATAGATAGGGAGTAAAGTTCTGAGTACCTTGCTTACAATAGTTTCATCAGTGATTGTTCCTCCAGCAGCTCTAATTGCACTGACATTAGCTTTGATCCTTTCAGCATACTTTGCAATGTTTTCATCTTCATTCATTTGCATCTTGTCAAACTGTCCTCTTAGGCTTTCTGCTTTGGCTCTATTCACATTTGGATCACCACCATATATTTACCTCAGTCTGTTCCACATTTGGTGTGCAGTAGTGTAGTTTTTAATTTCATCAAACTCTTCATAGGCGAGGACTGATGCAATGTCAATCATCATAGTGTTATGAGTCTTCTTTTCTGCAATTTCTTCAATAGTTAATACACCAATAGGAACTGAGTATTCTTGATCAAGGTATTTGCATCCGGAATCACCAATGGAAGCCAGATGAAGTCGCATGAGACCTTGCCATGCTGAAAAGTTATCTCTATTGAGCTTTGGAATTTCCCTCTTGTAAGACATCCTAATCTTTAGCTTAGGTCCTTGAAACCCTTCCTACAAGCACCAAAAGCTCTGATACCAATTGATGGAATAAAGATGAAGTGACTGAGAGGGGGGTGAATCAGTCAACCACAAAATCAACTACCAATTATTCCTTTATAGATCCCTTAGATGTCAGATTAAATCTTTTACTGCTTGTTACTGAAAACTTTATAATTATGACTGTTCTTTAAACATTCATCAGTAATTAACATGCAATTATAAATAATGAACATATGAACACAAGAGACACCAGATTTATGGTGGAAACCCAATATGGGAGAAAACCACCAAATGTATCTAGATACTATTTTTCACTCTTCTGAAGTGATGCCCTGTTAGGAGCCAACCCGATAAAAGGTTACAAAACACACTGTTAGGTGTGACCCGGTTAAAAGATTTAATCACCCTGTTAGGAGTGGCCTGGTAAGGGGACTTTGAGAACAATTCAATGGAATTGTCACCTTGTTAGAGGATTTACAAAATGGCTGTTAAACCAACTCGGTTAAGAGATTTAAGTATCACTGCTACAATGGTTAGAGAGTAACAATGAAATGACCTGTATGCTGATGCAACTGCCTTGCTGATTACAGATCTCTGTTCGGCTTCACTTGATCCTCCTTGATCACATATGTCTCTTCGGTTCCTTAATTCGCACCTCTGAATACCTTCTCTTGTATTTCACACACATTCACTTCACTTCACACTCTTTTCTGCCTTCAAAATGACTTGTATATATACCATTCTGATTGTTCAATTGATTGATCAAGTCGGCACTAATAATCATTCCAAACAATCAATTATTCTAGCAGTGGCAGGAATAATCAATTAATCATAGGTGCTCACAAGTCAGCTTCAACAAATCTGACAAATAAATACATATGCTACAAAGTCGGCCCAAGTAATGTTACTCGGTTCCTGCTAACTTACTCGGTAGCTTTCTGATACTCGGCGGCCACTGCATCACTCAGCATCGTCATGCATTAGGTGGAAGTGGAGGCTCGGTCCATACTAGTCCACTCGGCAAGTATTGAACTCGATAACTACTGGTGACTCGGTAGACATATTATATTCGGTTCCTTCAGTTCTGCTCGGTATACATTATCTGCTCGGTATACACTGTCTGCTCAGTATACACTGTCTGCTCGGTTTGCTCTATCTGCTCGGTAAACACTATCTGACTCGGTATACACTATCTGCTCGGTAAACACACTGTCTGCTCGGTATACACTATCTGCTCGGTTTGCACTGTCTGCTCGGTAAACACTATCTGACTCAGTATACACTATCTGCTCGATTTGCTCTGTTCTGCTGCTGCTGTTTGTGACATTGAGTGATTCCAATAGTCTCCTTTACATTGTGTAACATCAATGACAACACATATTTCCAACACTTAATACTTTGTGAAAAAGATTTTAAGGTGGTAGGAGAAGTATGCTTCTCACCTTTAGGTGAATCGGAAAATCTTGACCCATCTTGAGGTTTTGGAAGCAAAGGGGTAATTGGATCTTGCTTGGTGTGTTTGAGAGATTCTTGAGATAGGGGAGTATGCTCTTTACCCTTGTGGTGAATCAAAAACCCTGAACCTCAAGAGTTGATCCACTTCTTTGTTTAGTTTAGGATCCTTTAGCGGGCCTGCTCTTGAGCAATCAAGAGGAACGACCCAAGTGGGGACAACCTTGTCATCATTTTCCTTGGTGGCAAGTGATTCCAACTCACTATAATCTCAAGGCTATCGAGGACACAAAACCTTGGTAGACATAGCACTTGTCTTCGCTTGATGTGAGTAGCTCATGGGATTGCGACCATGGGGAAAACATTAGGCAAGAATGCTTAAGGTACTCTTGAGGCCGCGAAGTCCTAGTCCTTTATGAGGAGCAAGAGGGGTGCTATGAACGGAATGCCCTTACTAAGAACCATAAGATAGAAGCCACCTTTATTTTAGCCGCTTATCTTCTTAGTGCAAGGATTGATCCAAGTGGACTAACCCGGATCACCCCAAGATACTCACCATATGTGTCTCTTTGGTTGTGTTGTTTGACACTTCCATGACAAAGCCAATATCTCTTGTGGGCAACCACTTGGTGTGAGGCAAGGGGGCATCAAGTTGTGGGCTAAGTTGGTAAGTAATGAGCCTTGACTTTTAGGATAGATATTGCTTGAAGTGTCTTCGATTGTGCTATGCCAGTGTAAACATTCTCAACATTCAAATAAATGGTAGCATTCATAGGGTGCTTTTTCTATTTTGATATCACAAGTGCTTGTCTTGGCAAGGTTGCTTTTGCCCTTGTTTCAAGTGTTTGAAGACATGTTTGATCACCTACTGTTTGCAAACCTATCCAAATGCTGTTAAAATTGTGATTGAAATCAGACATTTTCACCCTCATATTTGAAAACTTGAAATCGGACCTTAAAAACTCAAAAATTTGCACAAATTGGTCAAAGTCAACATCAGTATCGCATTTGTCCATTCTTGGTGAGAAAGTTTATCTCTAGAATTGTTAGCCACATTCTTGGAGAATTTTAGTACTCTTATTGTCCAAATCATTTTCATTTATCTCAATTTCAATTATATTTTGGCCTAGTCCAACCTCCTGATTCAAAAGTGCAAGGATATTCATCCTTTAATTTGAAGCACCTCTTTGACAGTGTTGGTAAAGCCCCTTTTATTTCTATCTTTTCATTTCTCTTTGGACAATAGAGAACTTTGATTATCCTAGTTTGGTGTTAACATTTTGTGAGGTCATCTTATCAGCAAGGGTCTTCAATTCTCAGTCTTCCTTGGTCAGTCCAGATCTCAGATCCTAGGTGATGTCATGTTGCTCAACATCTCAATGGACATTATGGTATCAATTACACAAGATGACTCTTAGTCTTCTTCTTTCTTCTCCATTTCCCATGTTCTTCTGAAGTCTTCTATTCCCATGGGAAATTCTTCTCCTTCTTCTTGATTCTTTTTCTCTTATTATCTAGTCTACATTCTTCTATTCATCTCTTCTATTCATTTCTTCCATCCTTGATTCCTCCTCTTCTACAACCATGAATTTCAACTATCTTCTTAAGGAACCTCTCTTGAGAATAGATGATCTTGAACTCATTTCTCAATTTGAAGAATTTTGTTCCTCTAATGGTTCTTCTAAATATGGCATGGGTGATAAACTTATAGCAAAAATAAAAGAAAAGTCGATTGAATCAGATGCCTTTGCTAGAATCATACTCATGGTCTCATCCAAATATTCTTCATCTTCTAAATCTTCTCATCATTCCTCACATTCTAAATCTTATCATGATTCTTCTAAATCTCATTCAAATTCTTCATCTTCCAAGTCTTACTATAACTCTTCTAGACACCATTCAAATTCTTCATCTTCCAAGTCTTATCATGACTCTTCTAGACATTATTCGCATTCTTCATTATCTAAATCTTCTTCCTCCATGAAGTCTTCAATTTCCTCTTCTTCACAATCTCGTTCTTCTTCTACTCCTAAGAGTCTTACTTCTCTTCAAAAGACATACCATAATGAGCAATGTGATAGTCCTTGTGATGTCTCTTCCACAAAGAGTGACACACCCACCTATGATGACTATGATGACTATGATAATGGACAATGTAGTGATTCCCATGAAACTTCTATTCCTAAGCATCATCCTCGTGGTACACTTTTGATTTTTAAGGGGAAGTCGTATTGGGTAGACTGTGATGGTGATCCATATGACTCTGAATTTGAAGAATTCTTTGATGATTTTTGTGAACAATACAATATTCCTACTAAGGAGGAGAAAATATACCATGCTGATTTTAAACGTCAAAAGGATCTCTCCTCTAAAAGTTCTCATGCTAAAAATAAAGGTGACACTCTTGAGCAAGATCATGTTAATGCTGAACCTTTGTCTTGTGATGGTTCCTTTCCATCTCCTACTTCTTCCAATACCCATACATCTCCTAAAGCTATTAATTCTTCCAAATCTTTCACAAATTCTTCATCCAAAAAAGATCCCAATGCTTTCCATGTGGTCCCCTATAGTTATCCTCAAGGGCTACCTCTTAAAGAAACTCAAGCTAACCTTCACTTGGCTACAAATACTTCCAATAATGCTACACCTAAAGAGCCTAAGCCTTTATACACTACTTTAGCTATTCCTTCACCATCTTTTCCAAAGTCTTCCATACCACTCCAACATGCTTCCTTGTCCTTAGAAGTGGCTTCATGTCAAGAGGAGTCTCAAAATGATAAAGAAAGATCAAGATCAAGAACCTTCCATATCATCCAATCATTTTCATGATGTCTCCCATCCATTTCATGGTTCTTTTGATCCTCTACACCCTTCCTCATTCATTCCACCATGTCTTAAGTCTTCTCCTAAGCAAGATCAAGCTACTACTTACACCATTGAGCTTATTGATAAACAAAATGACCTTGCTACGCTTGCACCTTCCAAAGATGATACTTCCATTCAGGTTATTAAAAATGGTGTTTTTACTTCCAATAATAAGCCTATTGAAAATCAAGAGAAAAATGATGCACTTATGCTATCCAAAGAAACTTGTCAAGATCAAAGTCTCCCATCTTCTTGTTCTATCGCTCCATGTTCACTTCCACTTTCTACTATTCCTAAGTCTTTGCAAGCTTTGAATGATCCTATCAATGGAATGGCTCCTATTCAAGATGTGCATGATCTTATTACAAATCCTAATGCTCACTCTAAAGATGTTGATGTCCTTGGTTGTCATATAGATGCTAATGAAACAATTGATTATCCTTTTGCATCTTCCACTTCCATCCTTGGACCTCCTCCACCAATACTAAGGGCTTCATGTCTTCCTTCCATATTGGGTCCTTATGTCCCTTCACATTCCCCTCCTAATTCATCATCTATTTTGGGTCCTTATGTCCCTCCATCTCCTATATTTCCTCAAGATCAACATAGATACTGATGCAGGAGCATCCTGGGTGTAAGAGCAATCTTGCATCACCCAAAAATATTTCTATTTTTATATTCAATAAGGGCTATTTTGTGCAGAGCTGCTATTTATGGAAAGTTACTATTTTTGGTAATTTTTGAATATGCTCAGAATGATCTGATTTCTTTCTTGGAGGTTCATTTGGGTCATATAAGTCTTCCAGTAAAGTTTCATTGCCAGATCAAGTGTATATTGGAAGACATTGAAGATTTTCGGTATTGGCAGCAGGGTACAGAAACTTTGAACTCAGTTTTGAAGGCTTTCGAGGCCCCAGATGAAGTCAAAAATTTGGGTGACGGGCGCTTGTGCGGGTCAAGCCTGTAGAGCGCTTCGTGGCGTTTCCAAAATGGGGTTATAATAGCCGATCGGGTCAACTGGTGATGACTTATGGTCTTCGGAAGTCGGGCCACCTGAAATGGCAGAAAATAATTTTCTTCAAAATTTCTGTTCGGGTTTCAAAGGTTATCTTGAGCCAACTATGATGTAACAAAATGTAAAATAAAATAATTCTAAGTTTGGTCGGCCTTATTGGCTAAAATTCTGGAACCTTCCCAGGCGGTGGAAAATTGCCTATATAAGGAAGGCTGTATTATTGTCTTAGGCAGTTCAGAATAGTTCTGGGTAGTAGATCTGGGTAATAATTCGAGGCTTTGTCCTACAGAATATTGTAAGGGAATGCCCATGTCGCTTTGCATATTGTAATTCTGAAAGCTTGTAATTCCACATTTGTGGAGATAATAAGAAGCCAATTTTCTGTTCTTGCATATTGTTGCTGTTTCTCTGTTTTTGTTATGTGTTTGTGGTATTAAGGGGAGCACCCTTCATCAAGTGGTATCAGAGTAGGAGTTCCTGAGTGTGTAAACAGATCGCCGACTGTGAGGCAGTTTGCACCAGGACTGTGGTTAGGGTTTCAGCGTGCATCGCGAAAAAAAAAAATGCCTCCACGAAGAGAACGTGGCGGAAGGGCTGGTGTTGTGACGCCTGAGGTTAGAGAGCTGCAGAGACAAGTGCGAGCATTGCAAGAAGAGATTCACAGAGGAATGAATCTTAATGTAAGAGAAGAAAGTGATGATGAAGCGGAAGAAAATTTTGATCAGGAAGGAGAAGGCGAACTTTCAAACCTAGAAGAAGAAAGGCTTTTTCGAGCCCTTTCCAAGATCGGGAAGAGACCTAAGATCGAGGTTCCTACATTTTCAGGGAATCTTAACCCAAAAGAATTGATTGACTGGATCAATGAATGTGAGGAATATTTTGAGTGTGAATATGTTGAGGATCCCGATAGGGTCAAATTTGCGAAGGCCAGACTAAAAGGTCATGCGAAGATCTGGTGGCAAGAGGTTCAATTGGAGTGAAATAGAAGAGGGAAAGATAAAATCACAAGATGGGATCGGATGGTGGATAAATTGAAGCGACAGTTCATTCTTGTTGATTATGAGCTTGACCTACTAAAGAAAATGCAAAGTTTGAAGCAAGCAGGAAGATCTGTTCAGGAGTATACAGAGGAGTTCTATCGACTCCTCATCAGAACGGGCCATGCAGAAGCTGATAAGGAGAAAGTTGCCCGTTACCTTAATGGGTTGAGGCCGAGCATTCAGGAGGAGCTGAATCTGGTTCGAATGAATAGTATTGAAGAGGCATACCAGTTTGCCCTAAAAGTAGAGGAAAAGTTGAACAAGAAGTTTGAGAGCAGACAAAATGGAAGGGGTCGCGGTGGACGATCTAGTGGACGGTCATATGGTGGCCGAAATGAAGATCTGAAAAAGAAGGATGAGGCCAGTAGTAGTCAGAATCAGCGAGGAAATAATTCCAATCGCTTCCAGGATCAGAATAATAGAGATCAGAGAGGAAGAGGAAGAGGACAAGGATCTGGAGGAGGTGGCTTCCGTGGAACATGTTTTCACTGTGGAGAAGAAGGTCATAGGGCATTTGAATGTCCTCAATGCCAAGGAAGAACAGACAGGAGAAATGAAGGCCAGGCCAGAGTTGCACATGTAGATGAAGATGCTAGATCATCAAATTCTGAAGATGCTGAAAGAGGAGAAACGTTGATTAACAGAAGAGTCCTATTGAGTGGTGAGAATGAACCTGAGCAGAGGAGGAGCCTATTTCGCACCAGGTGCAAGTGTGAAGGTAAATGTTGTGATGTGATTATTGATAGTGGAAGCACTGACAATTTGGTGTCAGAAGAGATGGTGACAAAGTTGAAGCTCAAGAGACAGAAACACCCACATCCATATCGGATTTCCTGGGTACAGGATGACCACAAGGTCATGGTCAATGAACAATGCCTAGTGAAGTTCAAGGTTGGCGGATACCAAGATGAGGTATTGTGTGATATCATATCTATGGATGCATGTCATATGTTGTTGGGTAGACCATGGCAGTTTGACAGATGTGATGTACATGATGGTCATGCGAATACCTATTCTTTGACAAAGGATGGAGTGCGGCATAAGCTAAAACCATTGAAGGAGACTGAAGAAAAGGTTTGTGGTAATGCAAGGATAACTTTTGTTGATGGAAGAAATTTCCTAGATGGTATGAGGCATGAGCATGTATGTTTTCCTTTAATTCCAAAAGCTGATAAAGAGGAAGTAGAAGACGTTCCTGTAGAAGTTGCAGATTTGTTGAATGAGTTTTAGCATATTGTATCCGATAACGTGCCTGATGGATTACCGCCATTCAGGAAGATCAGTCATCAGATGGACTTGATCCCAGGAGCGAGTTTTCTGAATAAGGCAGCACATATAATGACACCTGCAGAAAGTGAGGAGTTGAACAGACAAGTACATGAGTTGTTACAGAAAGGATTGATCCATGAGAGTCTGAGTCCCTGTGCTGTACCAGCGGTATTAGCACCAAAGAAGAATGGAGAATGGAGGATGTGTACAGATTCTAGGGCAATAAACAAGATCATAATCAAGTACAGGTTTCCATTGCCACGAATGGATGATATTATGGACTGTTTGAGTGGAGCTGTGTATTTCTCAAAGATAGATCTGAAGAGTGGATATCATCAGATTCAGATCAGAGAAGGAGATGAATGGAAGACTGCCTTCAAGACAAAGGAAAGACTGTATGAGTGGTTAGTCATGCCTTTTGGGCTAACCAATGCACCGAGCACTTTCATGCGGCTCATGAATGAGGTTCTGAAAGAATTTCTGGGTAAGTTTGTCATTGTTTACCTAGATGATATTTTGATCTTTAGTAAGACATTGGAGGAGCATATGATGCATATTCGTATGGTATTTGAGAAGTTGAGAGAAGAGAAATTGTTGATTAATTTGAAGAAGTGCAGTTTTGTGAAGAAAGAGTTAGTGTATTTGGGAATTGTAGTTTCAGCAGAAGGTCTGAAAATGGACCCAGAGAAGGTACAGGCTATCCTTGAATGGCCTACTCCAAGGAATGCTACCGAGGTAAGATCTTTTCATGGTCTAGCTAGCTTTTATAGAAAGTTTATCAGAAATTTTAGCAGTATTTGTGGACCCTTGACTGAAACAATGAGAGGGGATAGAAAAGAATTTAAGTGGACTAATGGGGTAGAAAAGAGTTTTCAATTGTTGAAACAAAAAGTTACAGAACAACTTGTTTTAGCACTTCCAGATTTTAATAAGGTGTTTCAAGTAGATTGTGATGCTAGTGGTACTGCAATAGGAGCTGTTATGAGCCAAGAAGGTAAACCTGTTGCTTATTTCAGTGAGAAGTTAAATGATGCCAAGAGGAAATATTCTGTTTATGATCAGGAATTTTATGCTATAGTTCAGGCATTAAAGAAGTGGAGACATTATCTGCTTCCTAAGGCGTTTGTTTTGTATACTGATCATCAAGCTTTGCAATATTTGAATAGTCAAGGAAAGTTGAATCAGAGGCATTTGAAATGGGTTGAGTTTTTGCAGAGTTATACATTTGTTTTAAAACACAGGAGTGGAAAGTCTAATAGGGTTGCAGATGCTCTTAGCAGAAGGCAACTATTGCTGACAGAAATGCAGATTGAAGTGGTTGGGTTCAAAGAACTCAAGAATTTGTATCCAGAGGATCCTCATTTTGGTGAAGCTTGGAAAGCTTGTACAGAACCTGTTACTCTAAACAGGACGAAATGGTTCGATTTCATCATCCAGGATGATATGCTATTCAAAGGGAGTCAGTTGTGCATTCCACGAAGTTCTATGAGGGAGAATCTCATCAAGGAGAAGCATAGCGGAGGATTGGCTGGACATTTTGGTCGTGATAAAACCCTTTCTTTAGTTAGTGAGAATTATTATTGGCCACAGTTGCAGCAAGATGTGAAGAAGTTTGTACAGAGTTGCAGAGTATGTCAGATGGCGAAAGGAGTGAAGCAGAATACAGGGTTGTATCAACCATTACCCGTACCAGAGAAGCCTTGGGAGGATATTAGCATGGACTTTGTTCTTGGTTTACCGAGGACTCAGCGGGGACATGATTCAATTTTTGTAGTGGTTGACAGATTTTCAAAGATGGCACATTTCATTCCCTGCAAGAAGACTAATGATGTTCATGTAGCAGAATTGTTTTTCAGAGAAGTAGTGAGACTTCATGGTTTGCCAAAGACCAGAGTTTCAGATCAGGACACTAAGTTTGTTGGATATTTCTGGCGTACATTGTGGAAGAAGTTGAAGACAGATTTAAAATTTAGTTCATCGCATCATCCACAGACAGAGGTGGTGAATAGGAGTTTGGGAAATCTGCTGAGATGTTTGGTTGGAGATAAGCCAACAGGATGGGATTTGATTTTACCACAGGCGGAATTTGCATACAATAATTTTGTCAACAGGAGCACTGGTAAATCACCATTCCAGATTGTATATGGAAGTAGTCCGAGAAATGCATCTGAATTGAGGAAGATAGATAAAGGAGAAATAAGTAGTGTTGAAGCTGAGGATTTTGCAGAACACTTGAAGAACATCCATGGGGAGGTGAGGAAGCATATTACCAAGATGAATGCACAGTATAAGGCTAAGGCAGATGAGAAAAGGAGGTATAAGGAATTTTAGGTTGGTGATGAAGTCATGGTTCATTTGCGGAAGGAGCGGTTTCCAGTTGGTACATATAACAAGCTGAAAATGAAGAAGTTTGGACCATGTAAGATACTAAAGAAATATGATTTAGGAAACGCATATGAGGTTGAGTTGCCTACTGAGCTGAATATTTCACCAGTGTTTAACATTTCAGATCTGACAGACTATCATGAAGGAGGTGTTGAAGATGAGATCACAACAGCACAGTGGAGTATTCCAGCAACTAGTTCAGACACTAAGGAGATCGAATATATACTGGACAGTCGTGTTGGCAGAAGCACAAGGAACAGGACATATGAAGAATATCTGGTCAAGTGGAAAGGACGACCTGTTGAAGATTCATCATGGCTAACAAGGGTGGAGGTTAACCGTCTTGGTTTTCCTCTGCACAACTAAGTCGTGACATGGTCACTTCTCAAATTACCCCGGGTGTCTAATGCAGGAGCATCCTGGGTGTAAGAGCAATCTTGCATCACCCAAAAATATTTCTATTTTTATATTCAATAAGGGCTATTTTGTGCAGAGCTGCTATTTATGGAAAGTTACTATTTTTGGTAATTTTCGAATGTGCTCAGAATGATCTGATTTCTTTCTTGGAGGTTCATTTGGGTCATATAAGTCTGCCAGTAAAGTTTCATTGCCAGATCAAGTGTATATTGGAAGACATTGAAGATTTTCGGTATTGGCAGTAGGGTACAGAAACTTTGAACTCAGTTTTGAAGGCTTTAGAGGCCCCGGATGAGGTCAAAAATTTGGGTGACGGGCGCTTGCGCGAGTCAAGCCTGTAGAGCGCTTCGTGGCATTTTTGAAATGGGGTTATAATAGCCGATCAGGTCAACTGGTGATGACTTATGGTCTTCAAAAGTCGGGCCACCTGAAATGGCAGAAAATAATTTTCTTCAAAATTTCTGTTCGGATTTCAAAGGTTATCTTGAGTCGACTATGATGTAACAAAATGTAAAATAAAATAATTCTAAGTTTGGTCGGCCTTATTGGCTAAAATTCTGGAACCTTCCCAGGCGGTGGAAAATTGCCTATATAAGGAAGGCTGTATTATTGTCTTAGGCAGTTCAGAATAGTTCTGGGTAGTAGATCTGGGTAATAATTCAAGGCTTTGTCCTACAGAATATTGTAAGGGAATGCCCATGTGGCTTTGCATATTGTAATTCTGAAAGCTTGGAATTCCACATTTGTGGAGATAATAAGAAGCCAATTTTCTGTTCTTGCATATTGTTGTTGTTTCTCTATTTCTATTATGTGTTTGTGGTATTAAGGGGAGCACCCTTCATCAGATACATACCCTTGAATCCTTTTCATCCACTCACCCATCTAAACCAGTCATATCCTCTTTCTTCTTCCACAAATCCTAAGTCTTTTGGAAATCACTTGAATGCTCAATACAAGAAAAAGAGGCAATACAAGAATCCATCAAAAAAAGAAGATCATCATGTCTCCTCTAATCGACATGGATGCATAAAGTCAAAAGAGATATCTAAGAAGAAAAATACAAGACAAGTATGGGTTCCAAAATCCATCATTGAAGATATTCTCTCTAAATCATCAAAAAGAAATGAAAAGCCTAAGGCTATATGGATTTTAAAATCTCTCTTGAAAGAGTCTACTATTGAGCAAAAAGTGAAGTTGACATTCAAGCTTCCAAAGGCTTCCACTTCATCTTCTTCCAAAAATATTCTTCCATTCCACGTGCGTAAACCACAACCTCTACTACACATTTGCCATATTCCTTCTTGTATTCCTCCATTCACATTTAAGAATTATAACAAGTACACCAATCCTCTCTTCAAGGAGTCAGATAGCAATAATGAACCAGAATACGGTTCACATTCGGACTAGAATATGGTTTACGTTTCCTCCATTTTTCCCGCCACCCTTCAAGGTGTGTATTCATGTTGATCTTTCCTTCCTTTCCATCTACCTTTCCACAATCCTTCCATTCATTATCCTTCTACCTTCTATCATTTTTCTTCATTTGTCTATTCCTCATATCTTCCAACCTCACTTACTTTACATAAAGCCTTATCTTCCTTTCCCTCTCAGCATCTTTGAGCATATAATTTTGAATCCTTGGCATATCATGGTTTATCCTTTCAAGGAGAATTATCTAAAAAGCTTGCCCTTCTTCTAAAAAATTCAAAAAAAAAATAGAAAAAATTTAAAAAGAAAGAAAACAAAAAAATGAAAAAAATTGAAAATGTGCCATGGTGAAAACCTGGAAACAGGCACCTTGGTAGCAAAAGTAAAGAGAAATAAATTCATCCTATGGTGAAAACCACTCCGCTGTGGCACCTTGGATAAGTACCATGATGAAAACCTGGCAATCAGGCATCATGCATAATTCTTCTACATATTTCATCCATTTCATCTTCTCTCTTTGATCTTGACAATATTGATCTATACACGAACATTTGGCTATTTTGTGAGCTATCTTACGATGATCTTTCTTTCATTCCTTTCATGTTTACCCTTTATATTTTCCTCCATTCATTCTAGCCTTTCGTTATCCTTTTCCCCTTTGGTCTTGATCTAATAAAAAAGAGACGATGTTGTGAAGCCTCTTGACATGTCTACTCCTTTGGACTGCATCATTTCCTCTTCTTTGCATTACGCCGTTGTGACTTATCCTATGCTAAGCTTTCATTGCTTGTTTAAATATGCTTTTCATGACAATTTTTCCCTCGATTGGGTACTCTTGAGGGGTTTTGACCTTGAGGATTTCTTCCCTTCATTCTCTTGTCTTCCATCTCTTCCACCAGCTTGCTCATCTTTCTCATTCCCCACCTTGCTAGACATTGGGACTACACGATGTGATCTTGTCATCTTGCTCATGAGTTTCTATTGAGGCCAACTTGTCCAGTTAATTTGGGTCATAGATTTAATGTTAGTATCCATTATTGGGAAGCATGTGGATATAGATCTAGTTGTCCCTTCTGTTGATTCTAGATCTGAAGGCTGACTTGATTCGGTATCCTTTTGTGTAAATGTAGTTGTTTGGTTAGAGTTTAGGGAGAGTTTTTGGGCAGAAGATAGAATATAGAAGAATTGAGATTGTTTTTAGATCCTCACATGTTTGAGGACTTCTTTAATTCATTGTAATATTTTTTCTTAACTAGGAAGGCCTTATAGCTCGGCATGTATGAATCAATTTGAATGATAATATACAAATATCTTTCATTCTCTCTCTCACTATTTTTGTTTCCTTCTGCGTGTTGTTGAGCAAGGTGGATCAGGTTGGGTGTGCCATTTTTTTGGCCCCTCCTTTATCCTCTCTTGTGTCAAGTGGTATCAGAGAAAGGTTAGATCTGGATCTAGGTTTGTGAATCTATATTTTTAGGTTTCTTCTTGCGAAGCCCTAGTTGAATTGTTGTGGGGTGGCCGATTGCAATCTGACCTACAATTGCAAAGGGTTTTCAAGATGGTTTGTGGGAGGTGAGATGTGGATCTAGGATTGGCAGGCATGTTGAGACAACTTGCTACTAGATTAGAAGATGTTGAAATATCCTAGAGAAGAGGCATACATCTTGAAGATGTAAGTGATGATGAAATTTAGGTGGAACAAGGTGATGCAGAACCTGCACCTGTGATGGATCAAGGTGAAGAAATATTTTTGAAGGATTTGACAAGTCTGAAGTCTACACCACATTTTAATCTTCTTGAGTATGGTGGAAAGTTGGATTCTGATGAATTGGTGGACTAGATCACAAAGATGGAAAAGTACTTGGAGTATGAAAATGCACCCAAGGAAAAGAAGGTGAAAATTGCAAGCACAAAGTTGAAAAGTCATGCATCCTTATGGTGGGAAACTCTACAGCTTGATAGAAAGAGGAAAGGAAATGAAAAAATCAAGGTATGGAATAAAATGGTGAATAAATTGAAAGGAAAGTCCTTACCTTGTGATTATCAGATACCTAGTTAGGCAAATGCAAAGTCTAAGGCAGAAAGATAGCTTGGTAAAAGATTATACTGAGGAATTCTATAGATTAGATATTAGATCTGGACATGATGAAGATGATGTGGAAATAATTTCTAGATACCTAAATGGTTTGAGAGTTTCCATCCAAGAAGAAATCAGTTTGGTTAAATTGGAGAACATTGAAGAGGCTTATCAATTTTCATTGAAAGCTTAGGAGAAATTGAATAAGAGACATGAGAAAAGACAAAGGAATAACTGGTAGATTCCATAGAGGAAGAGGTAGATCTAATGGTGAAAATGGTAGATCTAAACCTAAAAAGACAAATCTGGATCAAGGCAAGACCAAGTGGAAAGGTGAAATTTCATCTAGATGCAGAGGTAGCAACTACCAAGGTGGTTATAGCAGAGATGGTTTCTGAGGAACTTGTTACAATTGTGGAGAAGAAGGACATAGATCATTTGAACGTACACATGAAAGTAAGAAGGTTAGTAGCAGTAGAAATGCCTTGGTGCAAGAAGAGTCACCGAATGAACCTAAGAAGGAAAATAACTTGATGGTAAGAAGAGCATTGTGGAATGAAGGTAAAAAGGAAGATCTGGTAAGGAAAAGTTTGTTCAAGACCAAATGTAGAGTTTCTAACAAATTTTGGAAGGTAATCATTGACAGTGGTAGCATGGAGAATCTAGCATCTAAGGAAATGGTCACTAAATTGTAGTTGAAGAGGTTGGAACATCCAAAGCCCTATCAGATTTGATGGATCAAAGATGAGCATACACTCTTGGTAAGTGAACAATGTTATGTGAATTTGAAAATTGGAAATCACTATGATAAGGTGTTGTGTAAGATTGTGCCTATGGATTGTTGTCATATTTTGTTGGGTAGACCTTGTCAATATGATAGACATGATATATATGATGGGAGATGGCATAAGTATACTATTTGGGCTGATGGAAGAGACAAATCTTGTTACCTTTGATAGAAGAACCTGTTAGTAATGTTTGTACATCCATGAAAGTTTGTTGATGGAAGGAAGAAAGTTTGTTAAAGATTTGAAAAAGAATGATGTATGTTTTGTTGTGATTCCTAACAAACCAAGTAAGAAAACAAAGGATATTATTCTTGAGGAGATTGATAATTTACTCAATGAGTACAATGAAATCATTTCTAATAATGTACTTGATGTTTTTCCACTAAAAAGAAGCATTGGTCATTGTATGGATCTAATCCATGGAGCTGGTTTACCGGATAAGGAACCTCATTGGTTAACACCCACTGAGAATAAAGAATTGAATCGACAGATTCAAGAGTTATTAGAGAAAGGTCTTATCAGTGAAATTTTGAGTCCTTGTGTGGTACCTGTAGTATTAGCACTGAAGAAGAATGGAGAATGGTGAATGTGTATTAATTCTAGAGAAATCAATAAGATAACAGTGAAGTATAGGTTTCCTATACCAAGAATGGATGATTTAATGGAGAATTTGACTGGAGAAAAGTATTTCACCAAAATTGATTTGAAAAGTGAGTATCATCATATCAAAATTAGAGAAGGTGATGAATGGAAGACTTCTTTCAAGACAAAACAAGATTTGTAGGAGTGGTTGGTTATGCCTTTTGGTTTAACTAATACACCAAGTACTTTTATGAGATTGATGAATGAAGTTTTGAAGAAATTCTTGGGTAAGTTTGTGATTGTATATCTTGATGATATTTTGATATTTAGTAAGACCGGAGAAGAACATTTGTTGCATGTTAGACAAGTTTTGCAGAGATTGAAAGAAGAAAAGTTGTTGATAAATATGAAAAAGTATTCATTCATGAAAGAGGAGATTGTGTATTTGGGATTTGTGATTTCAAGTAATGGTTTGAAAATGGATCCTGAAAAGGTTGAAGCTATTTTGAATTGTCCTACACCTATGAGTGCTAGTGAGGTAAGATCATTTCATGGTTTGGAAAGTTTTTTCCAAAAGCTCATAAGGAATTTTAGTTCAATTTGTAATGCTATGACTGAGACTATGAGAGGAGATAAAAGAGAATTCAAGTGGACACATGGAGCTGATAAAATTTTTGAGACTCTAAAGTAGAAGGTTGTTGAATTGCCTATTTTGGTATTGTCTGATTTTAGTAAGGTATTTCAAGTGGAATGTGATGCAAGTGGTAGTGCTATTGGAGCTGTGTTGAGTCAAGAAGGTAAACCTATTGCTTTCTTTAGTGAAAAGTTGAAAGATGCTAGAAGGAAGTATTTTGTGTATGATCAAGAATTCTATGCTATTGTTCAAGCACTGAAGAAATGGAGACGTTATTTGATATCGAGTGAATTTGTGTTGTATACTAATCATAAGGCTTTACAATATTTGGGTAGTCAGAATAAGTTAAATCAGAAACATATGAAGTGGGTTGAGTATTTGTAGATTTATACATTTGTGATAAAGTATAACAGTGGATTCACTAACCAAGTTGCTAATGCATTGAGTAGAAGAAGATCTTTGATGACTGAGATGAAAATTGCAGTTCTTGGATTTGATGAGATGAGAGATTCTTATGAGTTTGATCCTGATTTTTCTGAGCTATGGAGAAAGTGGAGAGAACTTATTCAAGATCAATAGAAAACTAAGTGGGATGAATATTTTATGCAAGGAGGTGTGTTGTTTAAAGGTATTCAATTGTGCATACCGAGAGGAGCAATGAGAACTAATTTGATAAAGAAGAAACATAGTAGTGGTTTGGCTGGACATTTTGGTGTTGATAAAATTTTGAATTTTCTTAAGAAGAAATACTATTGGCCATAGTTGTATAAAGCTGTTCATAAATTTGTGAAAATTTGTGGAGTTTGTCAAGTTGCAAAAGGAGTAAGTCAAAATATTGGATTGTATACACTGATTTTTGTACTTGAGAAACCTTGGAGTGACATCAGTATGGATTTTTTTCTTGGCTTACCAAAGACAGTAAGAGGCAATGATTCAATATTTGTTGTTGTGGATAGATTTTCTAAGATAGCTCATTTTATACCTTGTAGAAAGACATTAGATGTAGTACATGTAGCAGATCTTTTATTTAAGGAGATTGTCAGATTGCATGGATTACCGAGGAATATTATCTCTAACCGAGATAGTAAATTTGCTGGATACTTTTGGAAGACTCTTTGGAGAAAGTTTGGTACTGAGTTCAAATACAATTCTACATTTCACCCACAAACTAATGGACAGACAAAAGTTGTGAACAGAAGTTTGGGAAATATTTTGAGATGTTTAGTTGGAGACACATCAAGTAATTGGGATTCTGTTTTGGCACAAGAAGAGTTTGCATATAATAATTCAGTGAATAGGAGTACTGGAAAAACATCCTTTGAGATTGTGAATGGCATACAACTAAGAGGTATATTAGATTTGAGGGATATTGCTGATGAAAGAAAGAGGAGTGCTGGAGGAGTGAAGTTTGTTGAGTACATGAAGACATTGCATGAAGATGTGAAGCTGAAGCTGGAAGAGAGTAATAAAAAATACAAAGATAGAGCTGATAGATCAAGGAGAAATAAGACTTTTGATGTTGGTGATTAAGTGATGGTTCATTTTAAGAAAGGTCAATTTCATGTTGGAACATATGGGAAGCTGAAAATGAACAAGTTTGGACCTTGCAAGATTTTGAGAAAATTTGAAGGTGGAAACGCATAGAGATTGAGTTACGTGATGACACGGACATATCACCGATATTCAAAATTTCTGATCTATATGAGTATCATGAACCTGTTGATGACATGACAGTACCGACTGATTATCCTAAGAAGAAAAATGAAGAAGTTGAGCAGATATTGAAGACAAGAATTGGCAAAAGTACAAGAGGAAAACAATATATGGAATATCTGGTAAAGTGGAAGAATAGACCGATTGAAGACAGTTCATGGATTTCACATTCTGAGTTGGATGCCACTTAGACCATACCTATTTCATGATTCAGAGAATCATTTCAAACAACCCTAGGTGTCTGTTGCAGGAGTATCTTGGGTCCTTGGCAATCCTGTGTCACCAAAAACATATTTGAGTTTGTTTGTGTTTCTCGGTTCCTACTTTGACTGAGTTGGTTGGTTTCCTTTGTTCTTCGATGATGGTCAATTATATCTCTGGTGCTCGGTTATTTCCCTAGTGCTCAGTGATGCTTATCTGGTGCTTGGTTGGCTTTGCTTATCGATGGGTTTATTTTGAGTTTCTGTTGAGGATAACTTGTGCAGTTAATTTGGGTCACAGGTTTAATGTTGGTATCCATTATTGATAAGTGTGTGGACCTAGATCTGGTCATCCCTTTTGTTGATTATGGATCTAAAGGCTGACTTGATTCAGTAGCCTCTTGTATAAAAGTAGTTGTCTGGTTAGAGTTTAGGGGGAGTTTTTGGGTAGAAGATAGACTATAGCAGAATTGAGATTGTTCGTAGATCTTCTCATGTTTGAGGACTTCTGTAATTCATTCTAATATCTAGTCATAACCAAGAAGGCCTTACAACCTGGCATGTATGAATCAATTTTAATGATAATATACAAAGATCATGCATTCTCTCTCTCACTGTTGTTGTTTTCTTCCATGTGCTGTTGAGCAAGGTGGATCAGGTTGGGTGTGCCATTGTTTTGGCCCCTCATGTCTCTCCTCTTGCATCACTTTCACATGTTATGTATCTAGATGGCCACTTAGTACGCACCTAAGACTCCTAATATACAGACCATTTTTCATATTACTGACACAAAGATGGCTCGACTTGGAGAGTCTATCTGTATATCTTCAGTAGATAGCATATATAGATATACTTGTGTCGGTATATTGACCAGTTTGGAGTAGATGACTGCTAGATTTAGGTCTCACTCCTTCATACCTCAGGTAGTTGAGATTATTTTTTGAGAGTTGAGGGCCGAGGTCTTGGGTGATGTTTCTTTGGAGATGGTTCAGAGCCGTGTCCCCAAGGAAACCATCAAATGAGAGGTTTTTCCATATTATGAGGGGAAGGCCACTATGTGGGCATATCAGGCCACACGATGTGTCATTCCTCAGATCGCATGCATGATATACCCTTAGTTTCTTATAGGACATGGTCGTTATCCTAATAATGACTAGATTCCTTTATATTTTGCACAGTAGTTGTATGCTAAGTTCTATTTGGGACTTAGGGTCAACTATTTAGGTCTTGCAGCATATTATGGTTAGGGGTGTGATAGTGTTGCAGACCATGATTAGTATTGTAGGGCTGATCAAGTTGTACATCCTCATCGACAGTTAGTTAGGCACAGGACTCTAGTAGTGACACCAGTGATGGTTTCTACTACAGATAGAGTCATCATTGCTTCGCAGAGGGGAGTAGTAGATAGTATAGGAAAAATTGTTTCTATAGCCACATCTATCACTTCAGATTCAGTGGGAAGATACATTTTGACTACACCAAGTAGAGATAGATCATCTTGTGAGGCGTCATCTAGTACTACTGTAGGTGTGACTTATGAGACATATAGAGCTGCAGGTATTCTTGTACTTGGAGAAATACGAGAACTTTCAGGTCATCATACTCATTTAGATATGGCCCTTTACTTTATGGAGGATCTTGTGCAAGCCTATTCTTATATTGTTGACCTGTAGAGGATCCCAATAAATTCAGTCATGGATGTAATCAGACTTTCACGAGGTCTTGTTGTTCCACCGAAATAGGATGCACCATCTAGTCAGCCACAACACAGTGCATAGTGCTCGGCACCCATAGATCACTCAACAGTTGCAGAGCCAAGTATATAGGTTGGAGATGTACACATCACCATTGAGGGCCTAGACACATTTGATGAGAAGTTACATGGGTTGGGTCAGGTGGACATTATCACTGATGTTGGATCATTTATGGATATGTCATTGCATCCTGATGGTTCAGGCTCTACATCACTCCTCTCCCAGCTAGTGTCACCCCTACACTCATCATTACTAGAGAGGTTCAGGACTGAAGGTGTTGTGGGTGATGCAGTTTCAATTGATGATACGATGGTGCAACGCACTGATCCTGCTCCTGAGACCCAGGTACATAAAGTTTTCTTTTCTCTTTTCTTACAGTTTTAGTGAACAATTAATTGTAGATATTTGTATTAATTTTTGTGTAATGTATAATATTTTGTAGGCATAGTTAGCAGAGCATTTTATCTCTAGTGTGGGCTCAGAGCATCTTCATATGAGAGATCCATTTGATGTGACACCTACTAGTGGTTAGGTAAGTTTTAGATATATGTATGTTTAAGCATGCATGTGTACACATGTATTTATATATTTCAAGTACTTTACATAATATATAATATGCACATGTATGTAACCAACTGTTGTACTAAATTTGCAGGGGCCAGTTGCTGCTTCACATCTAGAGGATGCTTTTCATAGGAGAGATTCATCAGATGTGATACCTAGTAGTGGTCAGGTAAGTTTTAAAAATATGTAAGTTTAAACATTCATTTATAATATTTTAATTATTTTATATTATTATTATATATACATGGATTTATATTCATAGGGATCAATTATTGCCTCACAGCTAGAGGATACTTGTGGCAGTCGTTCAAAGGGTTTCTCTATTCACACGCACCTAGATGACTCCCTAGTTAAGGACATGTTGCACTTATCTTATCTTTTATTTGAGACTCATTATATATGTCATTAGTATATGTTTGATATTTTTAGTTTATGACTAGAGACATATATTTGATTGGAGACATATTTGATGAGATACATATATTTGATTTGAGACATATATTTGATTAGATGATATATGATATGATTAGATGATATTATTTGATTAGATTTTATTAGATGGATGTAGAATTAACACATGTCATAAGTAATCTAACTAATTACATCATTTTATAGTGTCTTAAGGGGATCTATAATTAACATCATAAAAAATAACAAGTTAATACATATAACTAATGGAAAAAAAATATTCTAACTAATTTTAGAACTAACACACATGTCATAAGTAATCTAACTAATTTCATCAGTTTTTAGTGTCTTAAGGGGATCTTTAACTAATAAGCGGTCTTAAGGGGAGGTCTTAATGGGATATAAAATTAATATCATAAAAAATAACTAGTTAATACATGTAACTAATGGACAATAACTATTCTAACTAATTCTAGAACTAACACATGTCATAAGTATTCTAACTTTTTTCATCATTTTTTAGTGTCTTAAGGGAAGGTCTTATGGGGATCTAGATATCATAAACATCATAAAAAGTAACATAAAAATCATTGAATAATCAAAGCATACATAATATCTTTAACTAATATGTAATATATAAAAATCATTGAATAATAAAAGTATACATATAAAATTCTATATATTAAAACCATTGAACCATCAAATAGGTCCATTATATATCAACAAATTAACATCCACCATATGTTTAAATATATAAATAAAGTATAATGAAATTTAATTTAGAGATATCAAGTAGGTTCTAACACATGAAATAGGTAGACATATTATACTGTTTACACAAACTCAAGTGGTTCAGACCTTTCATGGAGAACATGTAATATTCTCTCATGATCCTCACTATCTAGTCTCCACTTATGATGTCCACATTGAGATTTAACTGTATGGAGACAAATGGATGTGGCAACTACTAGGTGACTATATTGAAACACCTTATTGTCTGGTTGGTAATCAACAAAGTGAATACCATAGTGAACTACTTTGATTTTCTTGAAATATGTTCCCTCTAAAACACCTGAACCTACAGGTCACAAATTTTAACAATACATAAATTTAAACAAACTAAATTTAAAATTTGTTAAAATGTTGAAATTTAAAATTTACAAATTAAGTTTAATATATTGATGTAAAGCATGTACAAACCTATGGGGAACAACATTCCATCACTTTCTTCAGGTTCAAGCAACTTCATCCTCTCTACAATACAACACAGTAAATAATAACCAACTCCTTCTACATTTCTATGCTCAACAATCACTGCAAAGACATCTCGTGCACAATAAATTTATATATACATGTGTGAGATCTTAAAATTTACTTAGTTCAATCTATAGATCTATCTATCTATCTATACATGCAGAAAAATGTACCATATAATGTGAAATATATATACTTACCAATTTTGATCAATCCTGAGATATCATCGTAATCAGTAGAAATCAAAGGGACATCATAGAAGTTTTCATCTTCACCTCTATAAAATGTATCAGTAACAACTAGTGGCACTAGATTCCACGGGCCTACATATCCACGGCCTTGATTGATACATTCCTCATAATTGTCAGCAATGCAGTGACAACAAAAGAATGAGTAGTCCCTAGTGTTCAACATACAATTGCAACAATTCGTACTCATAACTGAATGCAAAGATCACGTCTTTTCTATCCTATTGCAACCATGCATAATTTTTCTATCCACACTTGAACATTTATGCATATATAATTTACATTCTATAAATATAATTTGAATAAAGAATATCATAAACAATTTAAACACTTTCAAATTATTTAAAAATGTGTGCATACCTTTTATCTCCCAAAATTTTCTATGTGGCACCACCTGAGTCAATCCTGATGACGTATCATTCTCATTTGGTGTGAAATGTGTCTTGCATCATTAAACTACATCATGTGTATTTTTTATATGGACTCCCTTATAATTCATTTGATACTTTCGTATAGCACGTTTGATGCAAGCTTTGACACCATCATGTTCACCTTTTCCATGTCCACTCTCAAAGAAACTCCAGACATGTGGTATGTTTTCATTACGATGATATCTACATAGTGCATAAAATGGTCTTGATGATTTGAATTATGCAGAACATCCATCTGACCAAACATAATGTTTGTCAATTTTTATACCTCTTTCTTTCAAATTTGCAAAAAAATCTTGAATCAGTGTTCTACATAATGAATGTCATGCTCTCTATCATCACTTATATAAAAATGATATTCCTTCTTGATGACCCGTGCTTCAAATGTTCTTTGAATACCATCTAAATCTAATTATGCATTTCGATAAAATACATGTGCCATAACAGTAATTTTCTTTCAAAAATAGTATTTTGATTGAATTTCCTTTTGATGAACAAATGAATAATTTTCTACAAAATCAACAACTGATACAATAGTTCCAAGTGGGAAATTCTCTCTCAGTGTTTGGAATTGTTGTGCTTGCCACTTTGCAAAAAAAATGATGAATATAGGGTTGAATTAAATTTTTAAGCTTTTCCATAAATACTCCAACATTTATCTCCTCTTCAACATATTCTAACATTTTGGATTCTTTCCCAAATTTTGTTACATGCTTTACATATTTGTAACTCTTGCAATTTACCATCTTTGTTACATCAATATTTTCATTTTTCAAAGGAAAAAGAGACAAATCAACACATGTTGGACATATTCCTTTTATGCAATTTATTTGTCCAGCTACATCATCTATTTTGTCACAGAAAATGGATGAGATGAACCCACTTCGTGTAGTAGGAGGAGCATTTTCAAAACCATAAGTTTCTTCTACAAACTTTTGAAAAACCTAATAGTGGAGATCAAATTCAATATGATAATGGCAACAAGAAGTTTCAAAGACTTTGTTTATCCTGATATAATATGGCTTCAATCTTTTAAACAATGTTTGTCCAATCTTTATATTAGGATTTGAACTACAAAATGACACATACATTTCATGTTGTGTTGTGTCCAACCAATGTTTCATATGATATTCATATTGATTAGCTAAAATTATATGTCTGATAACATCTCTACTATTTGATGAAGGACGTGTATTATCATTCCAAAATAATGTGACCAAATTTTTTTATTCCTTCATCAATCCTATCAGAACGAGGAGCTCTACAAATGATTTCCCAATTTTCTTACAAGGTGCTATCATCCAAAAGTATTCTCTTATTAACATATCATGATATTGTTTTCCTATTAAAACCAAATTGAGATAAAACTGAAGATGTCTGTCTTTTTTGTCCCATAGTGTTACCTACAATGGATGTCAACATAACTTTTCTTGTAATGGTCTTATCTTTAGTTCGAGATTGCTTCCCTAGCTGGTTCAAACCTTTCCTAAGATTTTCAATCATATCAGTTTACATGTCAACAAATTTTCTCTTGTTTAATGTTGTGTCTATATTGAATAATTTTGATGCCCCTTCCAATTTTTTTTTTATAAGTACAAGTGAAAGAAATTGAGATTGTTCATGTGTTTCAAAATTATCAAATTTAAGCAATATTTCTCTTGCTATCATATTCATTGATCTCTTCTTAGAAAGACTTAAGGGTTGAACTTTAGCAAGTGATCTCAAATTCTCCACATCCATTGTAAGTAAATTATCTAACTTTCTATAATTAATATTTCTCTTTACAGTTTGAGCTAAATTTAAAAGTTCATCCATACCAATAGGAGCACGTGATCTTGACCCTTCTCCAACATCAATTGTTTGAGCTTTCGTAGGAAGTGATCTGAACCCTTCTTCAATGTGCAATTATTTGACTTGACTTCACCCTCCTACTGACTTTTTTCTAGAAGATTTACTTTGTCTTCCCTTCTTGTTCCTCATTTATTCAAGCTCCAAAAAATGTCTTCCACAAGATCATCAATAAAAATTCTCTTCTTCAAAAAATACTTTAATCTAATATTTCTCCTCTCTAAAATTATGCCTTTCAAAAAATAGAAATAGCAATCCTCCTCCAAAAAATAACTTCAATAATAGAAAGTACAAATTTATTAATTGCAATTTGGTATAAAATAGAAACAAAATGTTTTAGTTTTATACCATTCTAATTTTTTTTACAAAATAGACTCACTCGCTGACTTCACTCGAAGCACATACTTTGCACGAAGTACCCAGATAGAAAATCCGGCAAGGTGTTTTTTGCTAGACTTTTCACTTGGGAGGATTTGTGCGAAGGGTCTTCACAAGAAGACCTCCAAACTAAAATTTTGCCCTCAGAAAATAAGTGAAATTCAAAAAAATGGTCTTTCAAGGCCTGGAACAAGGACCAAACAATATGGTTTTTTCAAACATGCAATGTCAAATGATGCTATTTGGAAAAAGATTGCTAACGAATAGAATTTTAATACATATTGAGTTCATTATCACTTTTAAATATTACTTTAACTAAACATAGGTTGTTTGGTCATTCAACAACTTGTCTCTTCAAGACTTCGGGAAAAATAGTAAATTATGAAAAAAAAATTATAAAAAATATGTAGGAAAAGCGTATTTGTGTTACTTTTCTATGAAAAAAAGAAAAAATAGATTTCGATATACATAGATCAAGTTAGAGTGATCCAAGTGACCTTATGTCTAAATTACAATTACTATCATTTTAGAACTTTATAAACTATGAAATATTGACCCAAAATGAATAAAACCAATTAAATCCTTTAAATATTGTGGTTACAAATATAATCTTGAAAGAACTACATCATTATCATATTTTGAAAAAAAGTTATGTTGATCCAAGTGACAATAACTCCTTAAAACATAGCTTTTTCACACAAACCACTTTTCGAAGGAGAAGGAAAAATGAATTTAAATGAATTTTAGTTTTTTTTTTTAAATATATATTTAGAAACTAGAAAGAAAATTCTAAAAGACTCTAGTTTACATCATCTTCAAATTCCTAATAGTTTTGCAGAAATAGGTGTTTGAAAGTGAATTTGTTTCTCAGAATGTTGATTTCTGTGTCAAAGTTGGCCAAAAAGTGGGACTCACAATTGTGGGACCACCCCTTAGAGTAGACAACTATTAAGAACTAAGAATAGAGAAGAGAAAACAATACATTGAACAATGAAAAATAGCCATCTATGGGGCCTCTTTATAAGAAAATTGTCTGGTACCTAGCTAACAAACTACTATATCAATAAATAAATGTTATGATTACATATCCTAAATGTATCCTATTTTGATTATGTTAGTTCCTTGAAAACTGTAGAAATTAGAATATTGATGATTAGATATCCTAAATACAAGCATACTTGATGGGTTTGTATTATGTTAGATCTATTAGCTTCATAAGCCTTCAATGGTAGGAGATTTCCACAATCCATCAAATAGAGATAATATTATTTTTGAATTTGATTGTGTAATATTTTTACATCAACATTACATCTCCTACATCTCTTCTCATCTCGATGATGGATCACAAAGTGTGATTCAAAACATTGATGCCCAAATATTACACAAAATGAAATCTAGAAACACGGTTATCTTTATAAGCCTTATTTCAAGGCTTCTCAAATATTCCACCCCATCAATAGTAGTAAGCTTTAACACTCTGAATTTTTTTTATAATGATGAGGTGAAAAGGCTACATCTAGAGGCCTATGTATCTCTCCATAGACTAAAGTAAATCCTATCAAATTTGTTTATGTGAATGCTCTATTTTCTTTGATTTCTTATGGAGGTGTGTGATGGAGAAAGGAAATGAGTATTTCTAGTCATGTTGTACTCAATGTCACAATGGCAAGTGCATAATGGAAGAATCAATGGATTCATCTTTAACCTAAATTTGTGGGAGCATTCTAAGGGACCCACATTCTTTAAACCC
Source organism: Chamaecyparis obtusa (assembly GCA_027943335.1). Taxonomy (NCBI): domain Eukaryota; kingdom Viridiplantae; phylum Streptophyta; class Pinopsida; order Cupressales; family Cupressaceae; genus Chamaecyparis; species Chamaecyparis obtusa. The sequence goes on along the minus strand of BSBK01007300.1, from coordinate 71,061 downwards.
TCTAACTGTTAGAGCATAATGTCAAGCCTCCAATTCTTTCCAATTTTGGGGCCCTCTTAAATCTAAGTATAATTAGTCTCTTTGTTCCTCTAAAACTATGTAGCTAGAGGTAGGAGAATTTACAAAAAATATAACAATATAATAGAACACTAATAAGAAAGAGAAAGGAAGCGACAAAAATGCATTGATAATTAAAGAGTAGTGATCCCTAGTGCCTTTTGTACAAAAATTATTTGTCTGCTCGTAGTTGGGTAATGAAGTACTTTGTCATTAAATAAAGTTGATGATCACATATCCTATTTTGATTGTACCAGTTCTTTAAAAATTATATACAATAGAGATCACACTTAAAAATGTAAAATCACATCAATCAGAATTAGTCATCTCCATGAGAAATGAGAAATATAAAAGCATACAATCATTTAAATTAATCTTAAAAATTCTATCTATAGAAAAACTTGATATGTAACATCATAACTAAGTACTCTACCATTACTCTATAAAGGTAATAATTACATATATGCAAGATAGAGGCATCCTTGAAAATGCTAAATATATGCAAGTCACAACCACTCCCAAAAGACATGATGAACATCAGATTTTAGTCATGTACAATCAACGTTAGTAATAATAAATGATATTTTTCAGTCGAGGGATGATAGATATCTCAAATTAGGAACTGAATCCAACTTTTCATAGATTATTTATATTCTTTAGAGGAAATAATTATATTAATATATTATAGATGAAACTTACATCATCACATAAAATAAATATTTTACACAAGTGACTAATGAAGATAAACATATCCATTTATGCATATAATATATTAATAATGATTTACAATGTTATATGGTACATGGAAATCAACAAATTAGGAAAGATGTAAGAGAATCCAATAATCCAAAAAGATTGATATGGGACCAAAAGGTTTCTTCATTTAAAATTGATATTAATTGCCAACTTTGGAACAAGCTCCCAGACTCCAAAATTTCAAATGGTGATCTTGAACAAAATACATCATCTTCAAAAAAATAGTTGTTATAGGTGTTTTCGAGACCCAATCACCACCTACAATAATGGAATATTGCATAGGAGATTCATAGAAATGGAATAGGGCTACAAAGCTTCCAATGTTGCATAAAAGATCCATATTGTTATGAGTTCTGTGCCCTTGGTCTCCGTGTGATGTGCAACATAAATAACACTTTGGCTTGTGACACGACTTACCTGCCTCTTGTATCCTATAAATTTTCTAGTGGTTGTACGAGTCATTAACAGGTTCATCTTTTGGGGGAACAACAACCAACTATTGGTATCAGAGCCAAGGTGATGGGTTTGAACCATGCTCTTGCACTAGTGGGGGGGTTGTTGCAAGGTGTGCACCCTTTGTCTCCTTGTGATTTGTATTGTGGAACTTGGGTTTACGACAAGGCTTAACCACCTCCCATGTTCTAAAAGTCTTGTGGTTATATTAAGCATTAATAGGTCGATCTTTTGGTGTAATGATGTTTCATAAGATTGGATTTTTAACCTTCAAGAGGTTTGTAGGACTTTTGTAGTGGAAGCTTCATATGCTACATTTAGATATATAGTTCTAACTTTATGTATAATGTTTTACATCATTTCTCCTTGTCCTAGAATGAAATCAGCAAATGGTGGGTTTTAAATTCATCCTCTTCAATTTGATTCTTAATAACTAGAAATATATTTTGAGCTCAACTTGAGCATAAAATTATATTGTTTCTCCAGTGCTTAGTTTATCAAGTTGTCCCTCTAGAAATTACTCACACACATTATCCTTTTTTATCATAAGTTTTCATCTTACCATAGAATAAGGACTCAAAAAATTTCTTTTGCACTTTCCCTTTGACCTAAGATGCCTAATTTATTTAAAACCTTTTCTCTCCCATCTATCCATATTTCTTCTCATTAAACATTTCTCTATTGAAAGATGTGACTTAAAGACTTGAATATTTTATTTCATTTGTGGAAGGTAGCATTGGTTGTAATTTTTTCATGTGTTTGAAGATTAGTGTTTCTACTATGTTAATTTATAGGTTGAAGTGTAGGACAACAGGGAAGTGTTGGAGTTCTAGTATTTCCATGATTCCCTTAATTATTAGGGAAGTTCATCTTGTACTATGTGTAGAGTTCCTCGTAAAGAGAATACTTAAACCAAGTCACCTTGCCAAATCTCACTATTCAAGTCCCTTGTAACTATTTCTTATGAAATGGGCGAATTGATTTGGGTCAATGTGTGGCAAGGATTATTTACAATTGCAAACTAAGATCATGGTTGTGATTATTACTAGTATAAGGATGGTGTACTTTTGTCCCCTTAGTTATGTAGGATTCGTGGGGTCAGCTCGTAGTACTTGATCCTCCAACTAATAAGACTTCTCATCACATTTTTCAAAAAGATATCATGGTCGTAATTGTTTATAGAATTATTCCAATATATATTTGACTTTGTAAACTTTATTTTATATTTATTAAATAATATTATCATAAGAAAGTTTAAAAGCAATGTATACCAACAAAAATATGATTTTGTAATATTTCTTTTAAACATATACATTAAAAAATAAATTTTAGGATAGTGGCATTCTTTGTTAAACTAAATCAAATAATAATAGTCTTAAATTGTAAAATTATTTTATTAACAAATTATTTGTATGAATTGTGTTTTTTTTAAATGTATAATAAGAAACTATCATTGTCACAATAGAATATTTTAAATATTTTTTATTTAATTGAAGAAACTGATTATAAAGAAATAATAGTAGTTCAAATAATGCACTAAAAGAAGAAGAAAATTAGACGATATAGTTAAATGGGGAGGACATAGTCAAGTCAAATAACAAGCCCTTTTAAATCTGAAATCTAATCTCATGAGTGAAAAATTTTGAAACGAGGTCATGGAGAATGATTGATGTAAAAGCCTAAAATGGAAAATTTACATTCTGAAATAAAGTTCTAAAAATTTAGGCAATGCCCGGTCAAAATCAAAATATCCAAGGTAATGTATTAGAATTCCATTGATTTATACACTGCTTAAAATTAGAAAGTTGTCTTGTTGCCTCATAAACAACTATACAGTGATAGAGAGACATTGAAAATAGGTTTTGCGTGAAAATAGACATTGAAAATAGGGAATGTGGAGCCTCATCCATGTACACACCACACGTAGTCTTGTGAGATGAAAAAATTGTTTGAATTGTTTGAATCTTCCAGCCTAGAGACGAAAGCGAAGAACGAATAAAACTCTCTGTATTGTGTTCTCACGGTATTGGCTAAATCGTAAACTAAAACGTAAAATGTATAAAAGAAGTATGAAAAAGTTTGAAAAAAAAACTTAGTGTCCCCCTTGGTAAGATTTGCGTTTTAGTTTACGATTTAGACGTTGCATGTTCTCACACGTAAATTCTGGAAGCAGTATTTAACGGAGTGCAACAGAAGAATCATAATAAATATGTAAGTGTCCTGTACATGCCTTTTTCATAAAAAAATAATTTCTTTTACTAGGTTTCCACATGCAGACGGAATTTATTGGCCAGGTTTATATTGATTTTATGGTTTTTTTCCGTCCAGCGTCAAGTCTTATGTTAATATTGACTTTATGGTCTTTTTCTCCACAAACTCTGATGTTAATATTCGTTTAAAGTAGATTGAGTGTTCCCTCAAACTGGGAGGCTTACAGCAGAACTTGTGAGTATACACGACTTAGAGACCAAGTTATGTTCGTTTTTTTACTTTGGCGATTTGCTATAATTTTGGGAGGAGGACGTACAAAGCAGTTTGGTTGAAGCAGGGACTTTCCCTACAGCTGTGCCTTGCTCTAAGCTGGTCATGGAGTGCATGAATAGGTATGATGCCAAGAAGAGGTGCATTTTGAAAATAGATGGAAACGCATTGGTTAATATTAGTAGAGAAATAGTTATGGCAGCCATGGGTGTACCAGAGAAGGAGCCATATGAAGATTGGACAATTAGCATGGCATACTCTATTTTCTTTGAAAAAAAGATTGTTTACAAGAGTGTCATTGTTCATAATTGGTTGTTGAAAGAACAAAAAGGAAGCTCCAGATTACCCAGGCCTCTAACTAGGGAGCATTCGAAAGTCGATGTAAGAGACCTTGTAACCCTCTTGAACCGGGTTAAGGGCAATTCCCACGTATTCTATTGGGAAGAGTGGATGTATTTTTTCATCCAAGTCTTGTAATTTTTCATCCAAGTCTTACTGGATGAACAAAAATACCTAGAGTGGTCACAAATCATAGCTGACATATTGCATAAAGGCTTGTTGACTTTTTTCGGATGTAGAATTTTTTACATGCCCTCCTATCTCTTCTATATGCTGGCATGTTCAACGGAGTGGAATGGATTACATAACGAACCATGATAGGCAGACATAAGGATATATGATTTTTACTCTCACCTCTAGAAGGAAAGCTATGAAAAGAACTTCACGACAGTAAATGATGTTTTCTAAGAGAGATTGGTCTATGAATTTAAGGGCAATGTGAACCAAAGAATATCAAATGAAGGTATGCAATTAGTTAGTATATATGGAAGCTACTTCATAAAAATCACAAGAATTACTTACCTCAAAGTTGGAGGATTTGAAGATAAACCCTATAGGTCTCCTAGATACACCCTTGATAGGCATATATTGATAGAAGTGAGAGGACAATTGGCTCATATACATAAGAAGTTGGAGGAAAAGGAAAATATTGGGGTTGAATTCCCTATTAAACTAGGCCCCTATAGTTGCAAAACAGTATTAGACGCTCTGAATTTGGAACTGGAGTTCAAGAAACTAAACATCTAGCTAGATACCACCAGACCAAAGTTTGATAGTACAGGATTCACCAGTGAACACCTGAACATGGAAGATGGATTCCATCATGAACCTCAACTTGAGGATTACTAGGGGAATTGTGTGGATTAATTTGAAGTAAGAAAATTATTATGGTCTAGATTAACTTTAGGAAAAATTATCTCAATGAACCTCAATATGAACACCATAGGGATCAATAAATAAGAGAATGAAGATATTCTAGATCCTACATTTGTTGAAAAGGTTCAAGGAAAACCTCTTCCAAAAATAGATTGGGGCAACGAAGAAAATGATGATATTCAATATAGATCTTTCAACATCATAAGAAGAACAGACATGTGGCTTCAAAGTCCTTGAGCTAAAAAGGCCCTTGAACCTGAACCCCAAGATAGCCCAGCCTCTCCCAAAAATACTATTCCATAGCCCAGTCTTCCAATTTCTAATAAATCTATTAATAATGCAGCTACAGAGTGTTTTGTTAAAAGTGGAAGCCCTCCCAAAAAGAAAATTGGAAAAGGAAAATAGGGTTCACCTTGTACTCAAGTCACTCGATGGACCAAGAGGAAAAGTGAGAAGAATTCCAAGAACTGGAGGTGGTAGACCTAGACACTTTTAAAGGGGTAGCTAAGGATATGGACAACCAGATGCCAGAGGCTCAAGCCATAAAATAGAGTATGAAGGAAAAGGAAGTGGAAGAAAATATAGATTCATTTGGTGCTTTGACTCTTTTAGAACAAAACAAATTTCAAACACCCCAGCCCAAAGCCATAGAAACTACACCCAAATGGTTGGAGGCCTTAGTCAACAAGAAACAAAGTATTGTGCCTATTTTAGTACCGATCGAGGATATGGTAAGTAAGTGCCTAGACAAAGAATGTAAGCCCAAAAAGCTTAAAACTAGGACCATGATGCATGTAGATGAAGATACGGGTCATTGGGTAGTTAAGATAGCTAGATTGGTCATAGACAAGGATGCGGAGAATTCTTTAGCCATAGATTTCATTATAGAAAAGGTGAATATGGGACCTACCTCTAGGGTACCTGATGCCATACATCTAGAATCATCAACCAAATGAATGATTTCTAGAACCTGGAAGGATGAAAAAGAAAAGAAAGAACTCAAAATAGCCTTAAGACATGACAAAATACATCTATGTAATAAAGAACACAAGTCCTATACCACTCACTCAGGCTTCACTAGCTGTTGATCCAAAGTCACTTTCAAGCCAGAAGCTCATCGAGAAAATCCAAAGAAATAAGATGGCAGTGCATGTCTATCATGACTAGCTCGGCCTAATCACTCAACAAGGTACTAATTATATTATTGATTTGGTCAAAGTTCATTCTGTGGGAAAAAGAGAATCAAATGGAATGCAGTTGTGACTCAGATGAGTGAAGTTCAGAAATATGGTGTTATGAAGTTTTTAGGGGGAAAAACTATGTCGAGCTTAGATGATAATATTCTATATGTCTCAAAGAAAAATACTGAATGACACAACTCTATTGTTAAACAAGGTCATGAAAAATTAACTAAATTGCTGCAAGAACTCATGGAGTTAACTAAAACTATGCAGAAAGATTTGAAATATATAAATAATCAGTTCTTGAAAGAGGATGCATAAATGATCGAAGGCATTGATGAGATGGTAATATATTTCAACAATAAGATCACAGTGATTAAGGGGTTAACCCACAAAACTGAGTCCCACTTTTGGTGACTAAGGATTTTCTGTTAGGCACCGAAAATGCCTTTTAGGGGTCTTCGCCCGAAGTAAAGGTCTTCGAATGAAGGGGTAATACCCCTTTGTGTGAAGACCCTGACGTGGGTACTTCATGGGAAGGGGTGAGACCCCCTTCAAGACAAGACCCCCTTCACCCAAAGCACCCCTATGCTAGAATCCCTACAAATTTTTGGCAGAGGGGTCATTTTCACAATCACTATTTTTGGAGAGCTAGTGGACCCCCAAAGTTGAGGCAAACCCCCTGACAACCTCGATGACTTTGTCTTCCTTGCCTTCATTTTGACCTCCTTTGACAGTCATATATTCCAGGTACACATTTTTCAATTTTTAAATTATTTTTTATTGTAAATTATCTGTTTATAAATTATTTTAGTTCATTTTTTAGTTTTTAAATAGTTATTTCATTTTCAGTAATTTTTAATTTAAAAAATTTAGATTTAAGTTACAAAATTATGTTAGTAAATGTTAGAAAGTACTAGAAAATGTTAGAAAATTTTACTTTTTTAGTAATCTTATTGCTTGTTTTTAAATTATTTTTAATTAGTAATGTTAAAATGTTAGTTTTAAATTATTTTTATTAGAAAATTTTAGAACATTAAGAAATTTTACAAAACATTAAAACCTTATGAAATTTTTCAAAAACTTGAAACTTTAGGAAGAAAAATTTTAAACCTTTGAAAAAATTATAAAATTATTAGAAAATGTTAGAAAATTTTAAAACATTGTCTCTCCTCATGCCCCTTAGGACTCTTTCACAAAAATCCATAATACTTTGTCCACACCCTCTTAAGACTCTCTCTCTCTCCCCGCCCATTAAGACTGTATTTCTTTCTCACTATCATTTGATACTAATTAAGACTCTTACCAAACCCTTTAAGACACCCCCACCCCCTTAGAAATCTCTCTGTGCAACTTCATATGCCATAACCAACTTTCATCAATCTTAGTGATCAAGCATCTATTTTTAGCACTATTCAAATTAGATGCATTACCTTTAGTTATTGTATCTTATGCAATCTCAACACTGAAACTTCCCAAGATTCTACATTTGTCATTCTTGAATGGTAGATCATAACACTTGCCAACTAATTCTCTAACACTCCACATGTTATGTTTTAGACCGTCAACATATAAGACATCCTTAGCATTATCTTACAATCAAGTGTAATGGATCCTCTACCATGGATCAGACAAGTATTATCATCACTGAATATTACAACACCACCTGTAGACATCTAAAAATCATTCCTATTAATTAAGTTTAATTAATTAATAATCCATGTGATACCGTAATTAATGTTGATTAATTAATCATGTTTGTTATGTTCCTCTACCCATTTAATTAAGTTGGGTTCATTATCTAAAGTATTTAAATTTAATTCAAATACTACTCCCTCTCTAATGTATTAAATCTATTTTAATACATGTTCCCCCATAAATCTCTTTTTCAAATAAATTATTATTTATTTAAATCCCTCTATATCCTAATATTCTTCTAAGCTTGGATTAATCTAAACCTAGTTTAAATTCATCTAAATCCCAACCTAAAACCTAGCCTACACCTTTCACCTCACTTGTTAAACCTACTCTCCCACCTAGTCACTCCCTTAACCTCACCTAAAAAGTTATTCCTAACCTCATTAGTGCTAATGAGTTTCTCACACATTTGTGAGCAACTCTTCCCGAGGAAGCCACCAAAATTCCATAGATGCTCCAACTCTTTCTTAAAATTTTGTCCCCCACACTCTTCTCCAAAGTTTCTCATACATGTGTGAGAAACCTTGAGCCCTTTAGACCTTAAATGTCCATCTTGTCTCAAATTGACCTTTTTGCATATCCATCCTCTCTACCATATGTGTCTCTTATGTGGATCCTATGTCGATGCCACATAGGTGCCACCTCATCCGGTCCCTCTTCCTCCCTCCAAAAATCTATAAACAAAGGCCCTTCCAAGAGAAAATCCATCTCTCTCATTTTTGCATAGTCATCATGTGGTAGTTTATCTCTAAAATTTCACAATCTTTTAACATTTAGTTTCTTGTTCTTTCTTTTCAATCTAAATCACATAGTAATCTTGACATAAATATTGAATGAATCTCAGTCTTGCATCTCATTATAGTTGGTAATCTTCATCTTCATTCTTATTTGGAAACCCTTGTTGCAAGCTAGTTCTTCATACTAATTTTTCATAATCTTGGGGCCCTCTTAGCTTGCATTTTGGATCTTTTCATTGTGTTTGGAGAGCACATCCAAACATCTCCAAAATGAAAAAATCAAATGGAACTTGGGTGCTTCCATTTTGGTTCAATTGAAGGTGGTGTGTTGAATCCTTTTTTGTTGTCACATGATTTTAAACTAACATTTTCTTGTGTACGCGTGCTCTTGACATATTAGGTTCTTCATGATCACATTTTGGCATGCCCGGTGGGACTCTAACTTCACAATATTGTCCCTTATTTGCAAATTTTCAAGTTGTTTTTCCAAACTCCAACAATCCTCATATCAGATAGTGACAATCCTCGTACGAGTAAACAACATTTGGATATTTTACTCATACTTGTTACTATACATTCTCGTACTGTCTTTTGGGGATTCTTATACTATTTTTTGAGATTACTCATAGTGTAACCCTTACTGAGAGTTTACTCATACTACAACCTAGGAATTCTCTTATTGTTTCTTGTATACTCTTATAGTGCAACATTGCATTGTCTGTTTACTCTTACTGGAATGTGTATATGCTCGTACAAGTTTTCATCTTAGGGTCATTTCTCTATTTACTCGTATTAGAAATAGAGAGCATTTTTGGGGTCCTAGATCTCAATTTGTTTGGATGTTGATAACTATTTTGGCTCTATCTTGGCTTTTATAATCTATTTTTTAGGTTCTAACAACTTCTTGTAGGTTATTTGATAAAAATATCACTTGCCAAAGTCATCAACACTTGCTCATTTCAAACTAATAACACCTTTTTGTTGTAGGACATTTTTCAAAGACTCATTTCGAAACTACTAATCGTATTGGTTTTGTAGGTTGCCTAGGAGATACAAAAAAATGTTGTATTTTTGTTAATCTATTTTTTAAGCATATTAACAAAAGTCCACTTGTAGTGTTTTTTTAAGTGATAGGGGAGTATGATCTTGTCTTTTTTAAGACAAACAAAAACCTAGACTCATTTGATAATATACTTAGAAAGGGACTTTGGGAATGAACAAGTGTGTTTGATGTGTTTGGGAAAAAATAAAATTGGATAGGAGAGTATTCTCTTTTCTCCTTGAGGAAAAATCAGAAATCTAGACTCCTTTCATTGCCAATCCATGCTTTTAAATTCATCCTATAGATGGGCCTGTCAGATGATGTAAAAAGCTCCTGGGAATGACCCACATAAGAACGAGGTGTAAGCACACTACTCCAAATAATGTTAATAATTTTTTCTTCTTGGGATTAAAGCCTCAGAAGTTGGATACCATTTGATCTTATACATGGCTCTCACCTAACACATAAGTAGGGCCTCGTGGTCTCAATCACATTTAAGTGACTACCTATACTAAGGTGCTTTGTGGGTCTATATTCCTAAATTGTGCATCTGCGAACAAAAAGAATGTATTCAAAAAAAGACCCTCACTAAGATCCTTAGACTAGGAGCTACCTAGTTCACCTCTAAATGTGTGATAATCCAAGTGCAAGGAGGATAGTAACCTCCCCATGACACTCGCCATATCATGTCTTCCAAAGAGTTTGGAGTCAGATAATACGACATCATGACTGGAGCCATTGCATGCTTGGTAATAATTGTATTTATATTAGCTCTTGAAATGTTCCTAAGTTTGAGAGTGAGGATTTTCATACTCTATGAACTCCTTAGGATAGAAAGTATGTTTGACTAGCTGAAACAATAAAAATAATTGCCCCCCAAGAACATACACACTTCAAAGAAATTGTCAACTTCATTATCACTAATGCTTGTGTCCCACAAGGTTTCTTTGTCCCTTGCTGGATTATTTTCAGATGTGTTAATAATCTCTTTTTCTGATTTGAACTCTTTAAAGTGAGTCCTTTCCATTAAACAGATCAACTAAAAAAATTAGACTGAAAATCCAATTGATCAGATTCATCCAGAACACCCTGGAACTTAAACTGTAATCTCCATCTTTAAAAAGTGAGCAATTTGACCTGACAAAAACATCTAACATTTGGTTTCCTAGAGGCTCTTAAAATCCTTTGTCATGAAACACTGATCTACTTAGCTAAATTAACATTATTTAAAAATATGATTGTTTCCATAAAGCACAAGAAAGAGAAGATACTAGTTGCCTATGTTTATTAAGAAAAGAAAAATGCAGAACGTAAAATCAAAGATCATCAACCTACCCTAACTGTGATCATGGAAGAGATCAAGTATCAAGAGAAACTTGATAGAGTAACCTACAATGCAAAGATCATGGAGTTTTACACATGTGTCACAAACTTAAATATAAATTGGAGGATGATCTAACTTTGGTGGATATGTAATTCCACCTTAGGTGGATTATTTAACTTATCTCTAAATTATCATATAATGAGACAATGATATGTCTCATTGCTTCATTCACTTGTACATTTTTATTTGGCTATATAACTAAGAGCTCTCCTATGTAATATCCATCCATTCAATATTTAAGTTGATTCTAGTTGAGTCATCCAATCTACTATATTGTATTCTTGACAAAAATATAGTTTATTCTGATCATATTCATTCTCTCTTGTGACATGCTTTGAATTCCCTCTGGATCTTGGGGGACTACCTTCATAGCCAAATATCATGAGAACCTATTAAAAATTTTTCTTTGAATGATTTCAATTGGGATTTAAAAGGTTGTATTCTTTGTCTAATACTACTTTTAGAGGGTAAAGTGTAACATGATCAATTGGAGGATGGTGGCATTAGAGGATGGAATGTTACCATCATCTGAAGTTACATTATTACTTTAAGATGATGTTTTTCCATGAGAAGAACTCTTTAGTTTTTGTCTTTCTAACTTAGTCTTCTTTGTTGATGTTGATGGATATGTAGAAAACATGTCCTGCTAAGGTTACGTTTCAGATAAAGGTTTGGAATTTGGTGAGGAGATCAAGTATAAATGGTTGTTTGGAAAACATGCGATTGTGATATAGAATAATCACCCTTACGAGAGCTGGAGATAGTATGATGGAGCTATGTGTGTGAGGAGAAAAACATGGATTATTGTCAAGAAGAATTCAAGGTTGATGGTTTAAGAGTTTGAGACTAAGAACTCATGGATTCAACTCATGGATCCACCTTTATTTGGGTTAAGGAGGAAAATGGATGGAGTTCAACTTTATTCATAATTTTTTCTTTAAAGAAGATTTCTCAAAATATATACTTCAATTTTATGTAATAAATGTGCTTTTCTATGTGAGCTCTAAGTTGGGTGTTCCTAGGGAAAGGTGAATTTCATGTTCCTAGGATCAATGTAATAAGGGGTAGAATGTTGGCATAATAATATTAAACATTATAAATTTATTCTACATAACTATATTACATCATCTAGACCGTTAGTCAGTGCTAGTGGTATAACTATCCAACCTATGGTTAGTAAACTATATTTCCTTCATTGACATTGAATAAAGACTCCTTAATACAATTGAATACACATGAAATGTTCATATTCTTTATGTATTTGACATGAGATTACATGAATAAGGGGGTGAATCATTTTATAGGGAAGATGTTACAACGACATCATTATGAGGGGAAGAGGGGACATTGATTAGGTTTTTATTCCTTTCAAGGTTTTTGGTAGATAAAAGCAGCAAGAGGGTGTTGGCCTGAGGTACAGAAGGACTAGAAGCACATTAACAACATATTAATAGCACTAGTCTATTGTGCTTTCAAGGTTATTCTCATGTGTCCATTATGATTCCCTAGTCCAAGAGGATGAAGAATCCTTAGATATTTTGAGGGCTTCCTTAGGAATTACATTTTTCCTTTTTCGATGGATTTTATCTTCACCTTTATTTGGGGATTTATCATGGTCAAATAATTAGGAGGTAGAGTGTTTATAGTAGAGGAGGAAACCCATTTCCAATCATTCTTGTTTCAAAGTTGGCAACAATAGTAGGGGAGGGCTTAGGGTTTGAGCCAAGGATGAGGGATAAATAAAAGTTATACATTCTATGTATAAATGCTACGTGCAAAGAAATTCCTCCTTAGGTTTTGGTTTTGTTAATGGACTAAGAGAGTAATGAAAAATTCTAGAAAGGAAAATTGGGCCTAGTGCCATGTTTGAAGTGATTAAGCATAAGAGATAGATGAGAGTGAAAAATTTTGAGTCTACCTTCAAAAGTGATGAACTTAATGAGAATTAACATGTCTTTTCATTCACCCAAAAGCTCTTCCCATTAAGGCATTATAAAATTGAGGAATCTTTTCAACTGGGCAGGTGAACTTCTTGAAATCATTCTCATCATGAGCCTTTGATAGTTCCTTGAAAGAGTTGTACTTTTAGCCACCAAATAAATACAAATAATAATAAATTCTATAGAGACCATAAAGGAGACCCCGCCAATGGAAATTGTTCCCTTATTCCAAGATTTAGTGAAATTATTAGAGAATTTTAGGTCAAAACCCTTCGTACCATCCACATAAATAGCCACATTGCCAGCTTCAAGAGTAGGCCAGAGGATAAAATTATTCTTGAACTCCTCATAGATATCAAGTTTAGTTTGGATGATCTCTCCTTGCATGCTAGTATTGTGATTAGAAATAAATACCATAGGAATAAATAAAGGAAAATTAGAGAGAAACAAGTTTCCAAAATGGATGTTGAAGAAAACCAAGGAAATATTTTCAACAAAAAATGTGTCATCCATGTAATAATTACCTTCAACTTTGTAGAAGATCATCATGAAAAAATTGGGGAGTTATACATCTATCAACATGTGTATGTTGATCCTAAGTATTGCAGCACACACCTCTTTACGTACGCCTTGAAGAGTGGCCCAAGTTTGGAGAAAAGAAGTGCATCGACCAATAGCCACCACTCTATCTACTAAGTTTTTGGACTCATGAAGGGTTTATTGAACTTTTATGTTGTTGATTATGGAGAACAAATCTATGCTTTTGGAGATAACATCACTAATCACCCACCCTAGGTTTGCTAACCACTTCACCAAAATAATAATGTAAATAACATCTACTTCAATGATTAGGTTGTGGTATCCAAGTTGACAAGCCAACATAATACCATGATTGGACACTACAACCTCAACTATATTCATGGTCTAATTGTCTATAGTAGTCTCTGTCATATTTTCGCATCTTTCTAGAGAAGCATTTGGCGGACTTGTCATCATATTTGGTGCATGCTCTACATTAATCTTCCAATTTTTCTAATTGTCACATTCTTTGGTGAGGATTGAGACCCCTGACATTGTTAAATTTCCCGCTGCTCAGATCTAGCGTTTTTTGTAGCATGCATTAGAAATTGAACAACTTTTACATGCCCCCCAAAAAGATGTTTCCTCTGAATTGAGAATTGCTTCGTAGGAGAGCTGAAAAGGTTCACACAAACCACAGACACCATGCAACTCACCACGCTCTAGAGAACGGAAGAAAATAAAATAAAGACATGGTTTAAGAAAAAAAGAGCACAAAGGAAGACAGCGCTGCCCTCCAGCCGCCCCATCCTGCACACTTCAAACCAAAAAATACGAAAAAAACTCGAAAAGGACTCCATCTTGGACAAAAAAACACTCATACTAATATGAAAAAGATCTACAATAATGAATCACGTGAAAAAACATTAGTTGCTGTAATAGATGCGAAATCAGAGACTCATATTACCTGGCGGCTATGAATAGAACCAGAACAAGGCCAGGTGGTGAAGTCTAAACCAGATGATTGATTTAACCATTTGGAGAACATACAATGAATTTATTGGGCCGTCGCGACCTTAAAAAAATGGCCGCTCCCACAGAAGAGGGAGAGGAAGAAAGAGAAACAGAGACAGAGATGCTGGAGAGATGGTGTCGCGATCAGTGGAGTGGAGGGCGACTTAGCGACTGCATTTGTAAAACAAACAGAACACTTGTGTTGCTGTGAAGAAAAGCAATAGCAGGGCACCCACGGTACCAGCAATATGCCATGGCTTGGAAAAACAATTACTTAAAAATTGACTCCATAGAATTTTGTTATTTCTTCTGGTGTACAAATACAATCCCTCTCTTGCCTCATGGATAACTTTGCAGCTCCGATCGGGAGCAATCCCTTTAGTCAGGGTGTTAAAAAGTCCCGCCACTTGTTTGTTACTTCCAAGAAAATTATTAATCACTTCTGCCTTTCTCAGCACATCAACATCCTCTTCATTGTCTATTAACTCGTCCATAAATATGCTAAACTGAGTCATTGGTCTTGGATGATATCGCGACTTTATTCGATCATCGTAGACAGCCAGCGTGGTCACTTCCATTTCAATAATGCTCCTCATTGTTGAATCTGAATGGGGCGTTATCCTGAATTCTGGTAAATAAAGAGTTGAAGTTTTCTCATCAAATCTTATCAATTGAATGGCTGAATAAGCTGGCGCCCTTGTTTTTACTTGTTCTTCCAAAGCTGCTTTCCTTGTTGGTACTTCTCGTTCTAACACTGGCCAGATCTTCACTCCTCTGCATTTGAGTTCCACTGTTGTAGGCAGCTTTGCAAATTGTGGCATATCCTCTTCGCCGGTGCTTGTGTGTCGACGTCTATAAGTAGCCTTCATTTTGGCAAGAGTCTTCACGAAGAAGTTTACCTGAGGAGGTGCCAATACCAGAGCTTTACTATGAACGTAGGAGCTGACATTTGTGCCGACCATACCATGGTACACAGCTTCTAGGACATGGGAATATTCGGTGTAAGGTTGTTTAGTATGCCAGATAAACACCTTATGCCTAGTCGTGCGAATCAACAGCAAATCAATTAATTCACTTAAACTTTAGTTGGCCATATATGCAGAGCCCCTCTGAAGCTGAAGAAGGTCTCTCAAAACCCAAAGTGGTATTTGATTTTCAAATAAAAGCATATCATCCATAAGCTTCTCCCTGGTCGGATTTTGATAAGTGACATCAAAGATCGGATCATATGTCCATGAGAATGCAGTCACTTCCTCGTCATAAAAAGGCCAACCAATCCTACTCGATCCTATATAATTCACAAGAAACTCAAAAAGAAAACAGGCATCCCTTGTGACAATCCATGCTAATTCCATAGGACTATAGTCTATTTCTTCACCATAGAATTCCCTAATTTCCTTATTCTTGTGGACAATGTTCCCTTCAACGATTGACTGGATTGATGAGTATTCAACATAGCCACTCCTCTGGATCCTCGTCTCCATCCTCCGAACTGCCTTAGACTTGGATTTTTCCATCTCTTGTAGCACTTCCTTGCCATGATGGAAAGGGCCGATGGAAACAAGATGCGGATTGTATAAACGGTCATTGGAGTCTCGCAGTGTCTGTGGTATGCGGAAGATAAGAGCCAAACTTACATCCGCAATATTCTCCACATTTATCGTCAGGTCATATCCCACCTGTATGACAGAGCTGCTACTATAGTCCATTTTGATTTCTCTATCAGTTACTCCAATGCTAACCAGTAGAATGGCCAGATATGAAGATTTTACACAACAGGAAATTCTGAAAATATAACTTTTATTGCAGTTCTATATAAAAAATATTACAAATGTCTGAATATATAGAATTTATAGTCATAGGAAAAACAAGAAAGAAAACTAGATACGCATGTATCTAGACAGGTTTTATTTGCTAAGGAATAAAACTTAAAAAACAAAGAAAGCTAAATTCTAAATATAAATATGCAAATCTTTGCACATTACTTATTTTCATAAAAATAAATAAAACTAAAAAACTCTTCAAAAAACACTTTTTTTAGCATCACTTATCCACATACTCCCCCTTGATGCTGAGAGGGCTAACAATTCGATCTTTGAGTGTCAAAAATTGATCCTTTGCAACCACCTTCGTGAAGATATCCGCTATTTGTGCCTTTGTGTTGATGTATTTCAACTCAATTGCATTCTTTTGTACCAAATCTTTAATGAAGTGTTGTTTCAAATCAAAGTGTTTGGTCCTGCTATGATGAACTGGATTCTTGGCCAATTTAATGGAACTAATGTTGTCACAAAAAATCACAGTAAGCTGAACTTGAATCTCACTAATTTCTCCAAGAAGCTTTCTGAGCCATAAAGCTTGTGTGCCTGCTGAAGTGACTGTAACATATTCCACTTCTGTAGAAGAGAGAGCAACCATACTTTGCTTCTTTGAACTCCATGTGATTAAACCAGAGCCCAAAGAAAAATAATTACCAGATGTAGATTTCTAGTCATCCAAACTACCTCCCCAATCGGAATCACTAAAGCCAACAAGCTCAATTTTTTTAGAAGAATAGTAAATTCCAAAATTGAGTGTTTTTCACATACCTCAAAATTCTCTTGGCTACCTTCATATGTTCTTCTGATGGATTTGTCATATACCTTGAAACCAATGAAACTGTGTAAGCAATATCAGTTCTTGTGTGAGTTAGAAACATCAAACTACCAACAATACTTCTATATGATGTCTCATCAACAATATCAACACCATCATCTCTACATAATACAACTCCATGAACAATTGAAGTAGAAAGAGGTTTACAATCAGCCATATCAAATTTCTTTAGCGTATCCTTTCCATGCTTTGTTTGATAAACAAAAATTTCAATTTCACATTGATAAAGCTCCATTCCCAAAAAATACTTCATGAGACCCAAATCTTTCATTTCAAATTCATTCATCATAGCAACTTTGAATTCCTCTTTCATCTTAGAACAACTACTCATATATAACAAATCATCAACATACAAACTCACAATGATAATATCATTACCTTCTTGCTTGTAATAAAAGGTAAGTTCACTCTTACTTCTTTGAAAGTTATTCTGCTGAAAATATCCATCAATCATTGCATACCATGCACATGGTGCTTGCTTGAGGCCATACAAAGCCTTTTTTAGCTTATAAACATGATCTTCTTTGTCTTTAACTTCAAAACCTTGTGGTTGTCTCACATATACTTCTTTTAAGTACCCATTTAGAAAGGCATTTTTCACATCCATGTGATGAATAGTTCATTTCTTTTGAGCTGCAAGTGAAATAAGCATTCTAATACTCTCTTGTCTTGCTACTAGTGCAAAATTTTCTTCATAATCAATACCATACATTTGAGTTAAACCTTTAGCAACCAATCTTGCCTTGTATCTTTCCACACTTTGATCACTGTTATATTTGATCTTGTATACCCATTTCATGTCAATCTTCTTCTTCTCATGCAAAAGCTCTACAAGCTCTCATGTCTCATTCCTATAAATGGAATCCATCTCTTCATTCATTGCTTGCATTCAAACCTCATTAGTACATGCTTCTTCAAAATATGATGGCTCAAAATTAGCTTTAGCAAGTAATGCAAAATTTAATGTCTCACCTATTGGATCTTCTTCATGTTCTTGATTTTGACTTCTCTGATAAATATCACTTAATCTTCTTACCCTTCTTGTAGAACTTCAACTTGGTGATAAACTTGCACTTGAATTTGATGAGGGGCTGCTTGGTGGACTAGGATATCTTGAAAAATAACCATTAGTTGGTTTCTCATGATCATTATTATCAATAATATCATCATCCCAAATAGATTTTGGCTTTTTAACATGGCTTTTTTTATGACCATAAACTCCCCTTCATCAAAAATCACATCTCTTGAGACAAGAATCTTATTAGTAATAGGATTATACAATCTATAAGCTTTTCTCTCCTCATTATAACCCACAAAAATGCATGGTTCACTTTTAGCATCTAACTTTTGTCTATTTTGATTAGGTATACGAACATAAGTCAAGCAACCAAAAACTTTAAAATAATTTACATTAGGCCTTTTCTCATACCATGCTTCATAGGGAGTCATCTTATCTAGGGCACTTGTAGGACTCCTATTGAGAATATAGACTGTTGTAGCTACTGAATCAGCCCAATAAGTATTGTTCAAACCCTTGGTTTGTAACATGCTCCTTGTCATTTCTATCAAAGTACGGTTCTTTCTTTCAGCCATTCCATTTTGTTGAGGTGTGTAAGCAATTGTGAGTTGTCTCTTGATCTCATTCATCTCACAAAAATTTTAAAAATCTTTGGAGCAATACTCTCCTCCATGATTTGTTTTCAAACATTTGATTGTATTTCCTTTCTCATTCTCTACACGGGCTTTAAACCTCGTGAATGTATCAAGGGCTTCATCCTTAGTCTTCAAAAAAAAAACCCAACACATGCGTGAATAATCATCAATAAAGGTGATAAAATATGATGACTTACCCAAACTTTGTGTTTCCATAGGACCAAAAATATTAGAATGAATAAGCTACAGTGGGTGATGAGCCTTCCATGCATTTCCTTTTGGAAATGATTCTCTTGCATGTTTCCCTTTTGCACATCCTTCACAAATTTTGTTCTGCTCTTCAACCGTAGGCAATCCAAGAACTAATGCATTTTATGTTAGAATCTTCAAATTATGAAAATTCAAATGACCATACCTGAGATGCCACAACCAACTTTTATCCTCATAAGCCATATTCACAAGCTGATTGTCATTTTCACCAAACTTCAAGAGAAACATCCTATTCTTTGTCATAGGAACAACTGTAATCACTTTATTGCCCTGATTCTTATCATAGATAGTACATTTCATATTTTCAAATACAACTCTATAATTCTTCTCACATAAATGCCCAACACTCAATAAATTATGCTTCAATTTTAGAATATAATAGATATCTTGAACACTTTTTCTTTGGATACAACCTCCACCATATTATTATTACCAAGAGTAATATTGGATCTATAGCCATCATCAAGCTTTGAAAAAATATCCTTGTTACCAGACATATGCTTAGAGCACCCATAATCCAAATACCAAACATCACTCATATTATTTTTAACTTTTCCATAACACAAGAATAAATTACCTGAGGAATGATCCTCATCTTGTTGAGCATAATTTGCATTATTGTTACCTGATTTCAGCCTACACTCTTTCTCATAGTGTCCATACTGATTGTAATGGTAATATTGAATGTTTCTTTTATCAAATCTAACTCGGCCTCTTCCTCCCTTAGCACCTCCTATTCCTCTAGTTCCTCTTGAAAAGTTTTAATTTTGACCCCTTCTTGAACCTCTGTGGTTGTTATTGTTGCTGCTAGCACCATCATTCTTTGAAATTTACAATTGGGAAAAAAAAGCCTTCTCAATAATGCTGGTAGAAGTGTCCCTTATTCTATCTTCATGTGATATGAGAGATCCAACTATCTCATGATACTCCAAGGTGGCTAAATTTTTACTTTCTTCCATAATAATTGCTACAGTATTCGATTTTGGGGTTAGAGATCTCAATACCTTTTGTATCACATGCTCTTAGCTCATAGGTTCACCCAAAGTGGCCATTTTATGAACCACATCCTTGACTCTTACACAAAAATCTCTCACATTCTCACCTTCCTTCATCTTCAAATTCTTATTTTGTCTTTTCAAAGTTTGTATCTTCACAACCTTGATCTGATCATTGCCATGGTAAGCATCTTTTAGAGTCTTCCAAGCATCATTTGTTGTCTATGCATCAACAATTCTAGGAAACAAACTCTTCTCAACAGCCATTTGAATGTGAAATAGAGCCATTGCATTCTTCTTCTCAGCTTCATTCTTCAATCTCCTCTCATTAGGTGTGAGATCATCACAATTCTCAGGTACTTCATATCCTAATTCAACGATCTCCCAAAAATCTTTTCCTATCAAAAAGGTCTTCATCTTGATTGACCAATATTGGTAATTAACTCCATCAAATTTTAGAATTTACAAATTATTTGTCACGCTAAAAGCTTCACAATCCTAATGCTCTGATACCAAATGAAGATTTTTACAAAAGAGAAAATTTTGAAAATACAACTTTAATTGCATCTCTATATAAAAAATATTACAAATGGCTGAATATATAGAATTCATAGCCATAGGAAAAAAAAAAGGAAAGAAAACTAGATACACATGTATCTAGACAAGTTTTATTTGCTAAGGAATAAAACTAAAAATATAAAGAAAACTAAATTCTAAATATAAATATGCAAATCTTTGCACATTCCTTATTTTCATAAAGACAAATAAAACTAAAAAAATCTTTAAAATACACTTTTTCCAACATCACTTATCCACAAGATATTGGCCCAAGGCGTCTGTAGTTACATAAATATCAATCAGTATTATTGATTTTTTTATTATAGAAGATTAAACTTAGCATCTACAATATTAACTTTATCATTAAATCAAATATCATTCGACTTTACTATTAAACCAAATATCACTTGTCTTTGCCATAGACATACACCCAATCTTTAGTCACTTTTTATATCATTGGTATAAATTTTAAACGAAGAATAGGATTCCAATTAAAACAGCATGAAAATAAGCTTACCAGTGCTAGCTTAGCAGAAGTAGATGTAGATGATGCGATCTCTACACAAACATTTGTATTCCTTGTTGGCATAATGGTCAATGCTCCCCTCAAAATTTGTGACATGGCTTAACTGCCTCTTGTGTCTTCTATAAGTCTAGTGGTTGTATCAGGCATTAAAAAGTTGATCTTTTGGTGCAACGACAACCACTACTTGTAACAAGTGGTATCAAAGCTTAGTCATAGGTTCGAATCCCCTCGGGTAACGCCGAGAAGGAGATTGTTGGCATAATGGTCAATGCTCCCCTCGGGATTCATGACATGATTCAATTGCCTCATGTGTCTTCTATAAGTCTAGTGGTTGTATCGGGCATTAAAAGGTTGATCTTTTAGTGCAATGGCAACCACTACTTGTAACATTCCCTTTGTCTCCTTGATACGCGGAACCAGAAAGACTTTAATTACTTATCACATTCTTCAATGCTTAAAAAATAAACAAAAGACTGAAATATAAATAAATTAGACTTCATCTCCTACACCTTTGACCAAAAGCTTTAATCACTAATAGTAGGCACTTGTGAAGAATTTGAAGAGCTACTAATTTTTGAGGATAGGTAGGTGAGAAAGCGCGTAGATTGAGGAAATGCCAGCCTATTTTTGCATCTGAGAAAAGATATTGAGTGGAAAGCGTAGGGAACTCAACATCCATCTAGAATGCTCATTTCACCTAGTCGTTGGTGAATGAACAATACGAGGCGTCTTCATTTTAAGACTTTTAATTATTACCATTGTTAATGAATGCTAGTGTTTACTACTGGATAAACAATATGAGGAATCTTCATGTCAATTTTTTTTCTTATTATAAAGAAGTAATCTTTACATTATAATAGAAAATTTTAGATCTTTTCAAATCTCGGTAAAATGTATGGAATGAAGAATAAATTTTTGAAAGAAATATAAATGTGAGGGAAAAAAATTATTTCATGTCTTTTCCACTATCATAAATAAATAATGTTGACTTCTCAACGCATGACGCATCGTCTCTCTGAATGCTCGGCTCAGTTGCAGAGTTAAATAGTACTGATTTTTGTAAGCTAGCTAATGTCTTTAGTTTCAAAACCTTTTATTATTATTACACTGATAGGCTTCCCCTCCTAGCTTCTTAGTAAACAGACGCTTGCATTTATTTCTCACCCAGGGTTTATTGTCTCACATCCGAAAATACATACCTATCAGTTTATTGACAATGGTTGATGGTTTTGGGATGTTTTACGCTGTTGCCTTGTTTTTACTGTCTCACCAATCCAAGCAGCCAGTTGGCCCATAAGGTAGTTCTGGAAATTAAATTTTTATTTTACGTAAGTAATCATAATTCAAACAAATTAAAGTGGGTCAAATGTGGTGTCGAAAGTAAGTAGAGTGGAAAAAAATAATAATTACATTTTAATAGTTGTTGGCAAGGTTTAAATGTGATGGTAGTCCGAAGATGTTTAGAAAATTTTATTAATATAGAATATCATTATTGTTTCCAAGAGGATCGCATTAAATAAAAGACATAATTTTGAATAGTTTTATAAAATATATATAAGATTTTTTTAATATAGATTTAGTTTTATATAATTTTGTTTATTTTTCAAAAATATGTTCTATAGATTAAGTTGTTGAGTAAAATTAAAATTTTCTTTTAGTTTAAGTATATTGAAATATTAAATCTTTATATATTTATAAAAGAATATTTTCAATAGGTAAAATATTGTAATTTAGAATTTTATATTTTTAAATTGAATTTAGAATTTTATTTCTTATATTGAATAAAGAAAAAAAAAAATTATCTACTAAGAGGTAATAAATATTATAATTTAGAATATTTGATTAATATAAGCAATAAGGATTTGGATTAAATATGATAGTAGAGTTTAAATGAATGAATATCATAATGGTGAAGTCTTTGTGTTAAGAAAAAAATGTAAATATAAAAATTGGAAGTACTTATCTTTATGCTTAAAGATGAAAACTATTTTCGATGTAATGAATTTTAAATATCATAGAATTAAAACTAATTCTCTATCTATATGTCACATCTCAAAATACAAATAATTTGTACACTTTATAAGAGGTCGCATCCATAATCTTGGTATTTTTTGTAAATGTGGACTTTTCTTATACTGTTAGAAATGATCCAGTTGTCTATATACATTTTCCTTTTAGGAAATAGGCTATGCTTTGTGGAATCTCCACTAAATTGATCATATCTCACATTGTATTTTGAATTTCAGAAAATTTAATCCATTGAATTGGTTGAATACATAACCCAGATCGATGCGATACTTTTCAAAACCTATACATTGAAATGGACAATAGAGCACTAGGATAGTATGATATGCATTTGTTATTTATTTAATTTTGTTTCCTTCTCTAACATGCCAACAAAGTTATTGACTCTTTCCACAATTTAATAGTCATATAGAAAAAGTGTCAAAGGGTCATCTTGAATCACACCTTTTGTCATTGCAATACCAAAGTCAAAGCCATCAAGAAGAACATAAAGGTTAGGAAGCATTTTAGTAAATACCTTCATAGATGATCCTATGGTCTTAGAACCTCACTAGATCATTTCCATGGTCCAATGATTTCTTGAATTTGAAATGTCTTACAATCAATCCTTTGAAAAAATAAAAATAAGAGAGTCCAACCTCGGCATATAGATGATAGGCTTCAACATATGAGTTTCAAAAGGGATCAATCTACAACGCAATGACAGGTAGTATTCAAAAATCTTCATAAGAAATCTATTCCTTAGAGATGATTGATTTATCATGTCCACATTGGGATTAAAAAAATGAAGATTTCCCTTTCTATTGTGAAATGTGACTTGTCATACTTTTATTGAAACCCCACTTTAAAGTATGTCCAAATGACACAATTTGGCCAAGAAAAGGGTCAAAAACATTTGACACTAAGAACATCAAATAAATCAAAGCACTAAAATAATGGGACTTACCAAGTAAGCTTCTGAAAAATAATGGGAGTGATTTAAAATTTGCACATAAGATTTTTAAAAGCACAAAGTTAGGGCTCTCAATTATTAAGTCCTCTCCCCTACATATAGCTATAAGCTAATCAACGAGATGTTATCATCATCAGAATATCATTTTTATTCTTTCTATTTCTTTGAAAAGATATAAATGATCTTTGATTCATCCTATTACCCATGCTCATGGGGTATTGAGTATTCTCTTAATGATCTCATAGTTAACTGAATTTATTGTGTATTTGACAAAAAATAAAGTTTGTTTTTCAACCTTTTCATGATTAATATTTCATTAGTAATTTCAAACCTTTTATAAATTCTATTCAATTGTATTGCACATTACATTTTGAAAATTTATATAATTTATTTTAATTATCTATTGAATCATGTGGATTAAACGTATTATGATCAAGCTCTTTATTATTATTATTATTATTTATCCATGTTAACTATTTTAAAATTTGATATCTATCCATATACTTTACTTATTTTTTTGCATTTGACTATTTTTCTATATAAAAAATAGGTATTAATGTGTATTATCCAGTCCCATTTTAAAAGTTGAATGAGGTAGTGAGACTCGAGAGTTGCAAAAATAGATCTTCTTGCCAAAAGGAATGATGGAAGATTGCTTGGAGGATCCATTTCCAAATGATAGAAGGAAATCTCACTGTCTAAATATGAACCTACCTGATTTAATTAAGAAAATGATTTTATAACCATTATATCAAGTTTAGCTACTTCATGATAAAAATTGTCAAATGGAAAAATCCTAAAAAAATGAGGTCAATTAAATAAGAATTTTCAGGTAAGGGGATTGGGAAGAATAAATTTTCAATGACCTTTTTAAGAATCATCTGACCATAAATCATAGAAAGCATTGACAATATATATTATCTTAGTTTTAAGATTGATAGGTCTATTCTTTAAGGAATAACCTTTAGAAGAGATTATAGGAAATGAATGAGTTTTTCTTTCTTTGAATAGTTTAACTATGTAAATAGAGTAGGCTACAATTTTTACATAATCCAAAATATGAAGATGATTATTAAACTGGGTTGTCACACACATACTTTTGGTTAGAAGTAATGGGGGCTCTAAATGGTTTTGTGGGATTTTCTTATCAAAAAATGGTGGCATTTGGGGCCCTTACATAGTACAATTTCTACAATTTTTGGATCCTATAAATCTTTTAACATTGGACCCTTTTTTATCATTTTCATGTTAATATTTATTACAATAGAATTTATTTATGTTAGGGTTTTGTTATTGGTCAAGAAGTTTGATATCTTTTGTTACTTTGCAGGGGAACTTTCCCTAGGGTTTTCTTTGGATTCGATTCCTATTATGCATTTAATGGTCTCAAAATTAGGAAATATTAGTTTATCATAGTTAATAACTACCATGGCCATGGCTTTATGATATTTCATAACTACCATTATTGGATGAATGAAAGATTTTAAAGAAAAAAAGTCAACAAATATATTACACATGACCAATGCATCAAACTAATGATTAATATCTCTTGTAAGATTTGAGTTAATTATCCTCTTACATTGGATTAAAATTAGTCAATTAATATGTGAAGAAAAGTTTATATAGAAGATGATTCTTCATACTTAATATAAGTATCCAGATTTTTATCTCTCCATTGTGTTGATTTTCTGAGTTTTGAATTTGCTAATTCATTGTACTAAGTATCTATGTATATGTTGTTATTCCTTAACTTTGATCTAGGATCAAATTAATAGACTTTGGATAAGGCATACACTCTTAGGGTTTACACATGGATATTTTTAAGTAGTGAGAGATTGGGTGGTTGTATTTATGGCTTTGAATCTTTAATAGAAGTTGGATCCTGTATTCTTCTTATGCATTAGGATATTGCCCAGAGGATAAGGCACTAATTAGAAGCAATTATTTTCTATACTAATGTATACCTATTGAAGTAGGGTTACATTCTTTCATTTTAAACAATTACCATATTGAACTCTTACCATACTATGGTTGTTTTTGTATATCTTACATGATAATGGAGGATTAATGAATGACTAGTTATCATTCAGTGTTCTCTTATCATCATCGTCTTTGTATAATCCAGAAAAAGAATTGTATTATGTTTTGTGTAAATATGGTTTAGGTATACCCACCTTGGGATTGCAGAACCAAAAGTGTAGAGGATAGTCTTATTCCCATAGTTGGTTTAGTAACATTAAGATTTACCTTATATTTGGAACTAACCATTCATTAAAATCAGTTTGAGGTATTGGTGGCTCTCAGAGCATAAAATCCTAGGAATTTTCAGGAACCAAGAGCAGCATCTAAAGAGATTCCTTTTCAAAATTTCCAAGAGGATTTTGAAAATGCTTTCTTTTCCAAAATTTATGTGACAATTCAATAAATATAAGTGCATGACTCTTCTGCTTCATTTTTTCCATGTCAAGAGAGCACTATAAATGGTAGCAAATTGTGTCCCTTGTTAAAAATATAATTACCTTTACACATAGGCCACAAATATAAAATATTTTCAACCTCTCATGTCATTTTGGACACTTTTTTAGATACATGGAGACATATAGATGATTGTATTTAATTTTAATCACCTAACATTAATAGAAATTGCAAATAACAACTTTTTGTTTAATGAAAAATTTCTTTTCGACCCATATGCTCCTACATCAAAAACAAAAAAATTATTTCTTATCCTCTTAAACTATACCAATCCTTCTCTTCTCTATAGATGCATGATAGATTGATCTCAATGGAAATTTGATATCAATGAAAAGCTATAACTCATACTTATGATGTAAAAGCAAATCTTAACCTATAATACATTTATTAAATCTATATTCCTCTTTAAGTGTCATATTTTCCACTTTTACAATGCATAAATTCATTGAATAAATATAACGGAATAAGTTTAAATATGCTCCCATAAACATGTATCATTTCTTATGATTTGGTTTAAATATAAAACAAGCTAATATCTTCTTTAATGAACACATTTCTTGGATTTTCCAAGAATAACTTTTTATATACTTTCAAGTAGGCTTGTACACTAGAAAGGAAAATTTATAAATAATAGACAAAAATGCATTATTTTCATACTATTATACATTCTAATATTTACAAGCCTAACACATGTTAGTAATACCAATCCATTCAAATTATCCAATCGTGACATTTAATATTTTCCATGAAGGATTTACATCATATAAACCTTTGAGCTATGAAAATTTTCCTCTTTTGCCTTCTAGTGTAGAACAAGGTCACATGTGGTTGAACATGAAGACAGATTATTGGTGATGTTGAAGATATTCTAAATCCACCTAGAAAAATAATTCTTTCTACTTTGGGTGTGGTGGAGAACTAATTTATCTTTCTCTAGATTTCCCAAAATATTGATATTGGAAATGTCAAAATCTTTCAATAAATATCCCCAAACACTACATTTCCCTCTTCTACCACTAGCATACATATATCTCGTAGCAGAACCAATTCTATGATGTGCATTTGTTCCTCTTTGAGGTTGATATTCAAAGCAAGATATAACTCATACTTATGATGTAAGTAAATCTCAACCTACAATACATTTCTTAAATCTATATCCCTCTTTAAGTATCATATTTTCCACTTGTACAATCCATAAATTTATTGAATCCCCCTATTGATTAAATATAATGGAATAAGTTTAAATATGCTCCCATAAATATGTATCATTTCTTATGATTTGGTTTAAATATAAAAGAAGCTAACATCTTCTTTAATGCACACTTTGCTTGGCATTTCCAAGAATGACTATTTCCATACTTTCAAGTAGGCTTGTACACTACAAAGGAAAATTTATAAATAATAGACAAAAATGCATTATTGTCATCCTATTATACATTCTAATATTTATAAGTCTAACACATGTTATTAATATGAATCCATTCAAATTACCCAATCTTGACAATTAATATTTTTGACTAAGGATTTACATCATATAAACCTTTGAGCTATGAAATTTTTCCTTTTTTGCTTTATAGTGTAGAACAAGGTCACATGTGGTTGAACATGAAGATATATTGCTGGTGATGTTGAAGATATTCTAAATCCACCTAGAAAAATAATTCTTCTTACTTTGTGTGTGGTTGAGAGATAATTTATCTTTCTCTAGATTTCCTTTACGTAAAATATATATACATGGTCAAGTATTCATTCTGAAAAAAGTTAAGTTATATTTTTTCTCCACAATATCTGACTAGATGTTATTTAACTTCCACACAAAAATTATCTCAACAATATTAAATATTTTATATACATAAGGTATGTGACTTTAGATGGATATGTAATCCTAATATTATTTTACAGAGTAAATATATAGTTGTGCTAAGAAATACACCATCTTATTGATACCATCAATAAAAAAGTATTGCTATAACATTCTTCATAATTTGTTAAACAACATACAATAAGTACATACCAAATTTCAATAAATACACCATTATATTTAATAGAACTCATGACTATATCTACTAATATAAATTAAACCATTTATAAATGTCAAATAAAAAATATGAATAAATAAATAGAACACTTTCAAGGTTAAGCACCAAAATTAGGAGTATTATCACCATCTCTCCACACCACAACCCCAATATCCTAAAACAATATTTCACAAATTTGTTCCCATAATATTGAGATTGAAAATGTCAAAAACCTTGAATAAATATCCCAAAACACTAAATTTCCCTTTTCTACCACTAGCATACCTATATCTCGTAGCAGAACTAATTTCATGGTGTGTATTCGTTCTTGTTTGAGGTTGATATTGAAAGAAGCCCCCCCACCCCCTCCCCCTCCATTCTAGGACCTATTTCTATTGTCCTCAACCCACATTGGTGGTGACCACTCTATAATAGCTGGTTGAGGTGATCGATATTAAACGCTTTACAAAAACTGAAGAAACTACAACAATAATAATCTATTATCATATTATTATATTTAAATTCTGACTTAAAAAAGCCTTAATTTTATGTACTATGTTTGTTCTCACATAATTAATAATATTATTTTGAGTTTATTGTTATAATTTACTTTAAAAAAAAAATCTTATATTATTGTTTTATTACATTATATATTTATTAAAAAATTAATGTATTAATTAGAAATAAAAACTATAACATATATTTTTACATCCATATATGAATGTAAGAGAATTTTGACATAATAATATTTAAATTTGTAAAGGGAAAAAATTTCATCCAATTAAAGTGGACAAGTCAATGGAGCTTAAAGAACTCATTAAATTATGAATGAAAAATTCTCCGCCAAAGAAGGAAAACCAATTATCACTACAATTCCTATATCATCTTAATTAATCAACCTACTTCCCAACTATCTAATCTCTACTGTGGGCCCTAATCCTTTTGTCCTCAACCCATCTTTGTGGGGGATTAGATGATGACCACTCCATACTAGTTGGTCGAGCTAATCTATATTAAACTCTTTACAAAATAATGATGATGATGATGATGTGTATGATGTGATGTTGTTGTTGATGTTGATATTGATGTTGATGCAGTATTAAATTCTTTACCAAAGAAGAAATTTATTAAATATATTATTATTGTGCTATTAGATTATTATATTGTTAATTAAAAAAATTGATTTTATGTATACCTTTATTTTCACATAATTAATAATATTATTTTGAATTTATTGTTATGGTACTTTATTTTAAAAATATTATGTTACTATTTTATTATATTATATATTTATTAAGAAAATTAATGTATTAATTAGAAATAAAAAATAATAAGAAATTAAAAACTATAATAGATATTTTTACATCCATATATCAATGGAATAGAATTTTGATACATTTAATATTTATATTTATAAAATTTCATCCAAATTAAAGTGGACAAGTCAATGGGGTTAAAGAACTCACCAAATTATGAATGAAATATTCTCAAATCAAAGAATGAAAACCAATCATCTTTCGCTGTGACAAATGAAAAAAGAAATTGTCAAAAATAAGAGTGTAGTGTCGTGGCCTCGCTAACTCTTATGGAACTTTGGCACTGGCTAAATAGCCAAATATTGGCACCACTTGGGAAGTCATGCCCATGTTCCATTTCAAGCTCCGTATAAAATCAGTCAAATCATCCCATCATCCTTTTCGTTGCAGAAGAAGTCTCGTGACCAATTATTAAAATTAATTAATTAAATTAAAAATCACAAAATAGTATTTTGTGATTTTTAATTTAATTAATACATGTTAATAATTGATCACATCGGTGCATATTTTTGGTTGGTCACGTCGGTGCATATTTTTGGTTGTTTAGCCAAGAGTATTTTTGGCAGCCGTATGGATATACATGCATAGGAAAACAATCAAATCATTTTGGTAGTCCGCCCTTAATCCTTATCAATGTCATAATAATTTATGATAGTTCATGCTAATTCCAATGCTTTTTATCTTAAACTCTTTCATTCACATAAAAAAAATGAGAAGAAAAAAACACAGGAAAAGATATAGAAAAGAGTTAAATTCTATTTTACATGTAGTAAATTATTTTTTTACATACTTAATAATAGTAAATTATTTTTTTTACATAATAATAGTAAATTATGTAAATTATTTTTTGGTAAGATCTTATATATAGTAATTTGATAGAATAAATTCTATTTAACATATTTAATAATAGTAAATTATTTTTTTGATAAAGAAGATATATAAAATATGTATAAATATTTTTCACATAAAGAGTAGCAATAAATAATATTTATTTGATTAGTTTTTGGCAATAGATAATATGTATTTGAATAGATTTAAAATTTTCCAATTTTAGATGAAAACAATAATTTATTTTTGTTTTGAAATTGAATTTGAGATGAATAAATTAAGTTGTTTATGTTTTATTAGATTTATGTAATTGATTGTAACTTTGTGTTCATTAATTTGATATAAATGTTTTTTAGTTCCTCTCGTAGGCTATAGAACTTTAGGCATAGAGCTTTTTTTAACTAGTGATTAAACTAGTTAACTCTAGCCAATCAAATTTCATAATTTCTTTTTGTCATGTCAAATTTTAATATTTTAACTTTTCCAATTTATAAAATTATTTATCTTTGATTTGATTGGTTTAAAGAAATTGAGTGATAAGGATGGATTTTTCAAAAATATTTTTGCCCATTGCAATGTTTTAATCATATATTAGGTCACAATAATATTATTATTAGTTTGAATGAAGAATTTTTCTATGGGGGACAATATCACTATTTTTATTTTTGGTAGTGATTGATTTTTTTTTTTAAATATTACTATTTAAATTTGTTTGGAAACATTCTTTATTTCAAACACATATATATTTTAGAATTGCTATTATATTATCATTATAATAGCACTATATTTTATTTTATTTTATTTTGATATCATCTAATATTGATTTTTAAAAATACATTTAGAAACACACACACATATATAGATATTATTATTATAATATTATCATTATGATAGTATTATATTTTAGTTAATTTTATTTTTATGTCCGCGTCTATTAGTCATGTGATATTGTATTGTAGGCTAGACAAGAAATTTTACAGATTCATCATGTAAGTCTTAACAAAAATTATCAAGATGCTAACCCACAACAAAATCTTTGTATTTATCAAAATAATACAATGTGAAATTACAAGAAATTGCTAATCTTGTATTTTCTACTTAAGAAAGAGAAAAATAATTTTAGGGACAAGCTATACATTTTAGAAATATTTAAGGTAAAACTATTAAAATGGTACAATTTCTATCCTTCAATTTGCACTAACAAATAGCTTTGCAATAGCTATTTAAACTTTTAAATTTATTTACAAAGTTCAAACAACCCTTCTAATAGTAATCTTGTAATTAAAAAAAAAGAATATTTTTTCTTCATGAATTTTTCCTTATGTAAATATTCTATTTGATTTTCTTCATCTTATTTCTTTGTTATAATACATTTCACCTATATACATATTTTCCTCAACTAATCTTTCAACTATACTAAAAGATTAATTAAATATTAGATTCTTAAAAAAAATTGAACTTTTTAAACTATGAATTCTTCAAAAGAAAATTAATTTAAAAAGTAATATTAAAAATAAAATTTGCCTACAAAAGTTTATGTAATTTGAAGTATCATATATAACCATACCATATTAGCAAGGTGGTACTAATACTTGTCTTGTTTGCAGGAAGCCTGAGAGTATGAGACACATTTTCTTTGAATGTTCTTTTGCTAGGGAAGTCTGGATGCTCTTTGGAATTTTCATAACTGAACATGCTTCTACTTTTGATATTATAACTGGTTCTATATTTGGTCTTAAAAAGGACGCTAATCTATTTTGGCATATTCTTTCTTCTTACATCCTTTGGTTTATTTGGAAATATAGAAATGAGGAAAAATTTCAAGGCAATGGCAGAATTATTACTGTGTTTCTTAGGAAACTCATTCGCTTTAAAATTATTTCGCAGGTTTGTTGTGTGATGCGGCTTGAGAGGGAGAAGCTGCAAAGATTTCTCCATGATAGCCATGTCACCATGTTTATCTACGAAATGAAAAATGGATTTGAATGGGCCAGCATTGCTGACAATCAGGCCGCCTTTGATGATGCTCTTAAACAACTGCTTAAGGAAATCAGGGATACTAGAGGACCCTACTTTGATAAACTTGAACTATTTTCTCATGTCTTGGAAAGAAAGAAAGTTGTGTGGATGAAGGGTGCTCAAGGTTGGACCTCCTGGATTGAAGATTATGATGATGTTCTTCTCTGACTGTTATTGGCTCCTTGTTGTTGCATATACTCTCGATATCTGTTATATGTAGCTATAATTGCTCCTATATGTAATTGGTTTTGATCTGAACTTGGTGGGTTGAGGCTCCACCTCTCCACTCCTATTGTACTCTCCTTTTTTGATCAATCAATATATAATTCAAAAATATAATACAATATTTTTTCAA
This sequence comes from Chamaecyparis obtusa, assembly GCA_027943335.1. NCBI lineage: Eukaryota > Viridiplantae > Streptophyta > Pinopsida > Cupressales > Cupressaceae > Chamaecyparis > Chamaecyparis obtusa. Next base: position 37,939 of record BSBK01007300.1, on the reverse strand, counting down.
TTTTTAACATTATATTTTGTCTTTTAAATTATATATTATATTGTAATGTTATTTATAATAGATAACATCTAATACTAAAACTAATAAAAATTTCATTGTGGCTACTGACATTATAGTTTAAATAACTTATAAGAATTTGTTTACAACTATCATTATAGTTTATATAACTAATTTACTTTGAATTTTATTTTTTACCAAGATTGTGATGAAAGATTCCTTGAGGAAAATATGTATATAGGTGAAATGTATTATAAGAGAGAAATAAATATTATAAAATATTTATACATATTTTATATTTTTTCTTTATAAAAAAATAATTTACTATTAAATATAATTTATTCTATCAAACTACTATATATAAGATCTTACTAAACAATAATTTACATAATTTACTATTATTAAGTATGTTAAAAAATAATTTACTACTAAATTATGTATGTAAAATAGAATTTAACTCTTTTCTATATCTTTTCCTGTCTTTTTTTCTTCTCGTTTTTTTTTATGTGAGTGAAAGAGTTTAAGTGATTTAAGGTAAAGAGCATTCGAATTAGCATGAACTATTATAAATTATTATGACATTTGATAAGGGTTAAGGGCGGATTGCCAAAATGATTTGACTTTTTTCCGATGCATGTATATCCATACGGCTGCCAAAATGACTGCTTCTGAAGGAAAAGGACGATGGGATGATTTGACTAATTTGATATGGAGCTTGGAATGGAACATGGGCAATGACTATCCCGCCATATCATTGAGAAACGGCTATGCAACCATATGGTTAGAAAACATACCAAGGAGAACTCATACACTTAGTTTTTTAAAAAAATTGTCCCCTTGGTAAGTTGTCTAACTATATGTCTACATAGCCATCGCCATATCATTCGATATGGTTGGATGCCCATCAATGCATACACCTGCATCGAACAACACAAATCCTGCAATGGTGTTTGACATCCGTAACTATGCCGTCATGCGTACCCTAACTTGCTTTACACGTACATAGCAGAAATATTTATTAAAAAACTTTAAATTTTTTTTTTCTTATTAAATATCTCTGCTCTGTACATGTAAAGAAAGTTAGGGTACGCATGACATCACAGTTATGGATGTGAGACACCACTGGGGCTTTGTGCCGTGTTTATATATTAATAGTTTATATATATTAAAATTAAACATGAAAAAATTAAAACTATTAATATATAGACAACATAACCTATAAATCAACTACAGGTTATGTTGCCTATATAGCATATTTTTACAATATGCACCCCCATAAGTTTTGAAAATCAACATTGCTCGTATTCACACAAGCATATGGACGAAGCAGCCGGGAGACCTTTTCAAAGCCACGTGCTTTGTCAAATTATGTTTTTTTCATTTGACTAGTTTAGTCATGATTCACATTAACTCAATAAGATTCTTTCCCAAAACAAATTATCTAAATTTTATTTAAACTAATTTAAATTATTTTAAATGAAATACTACCTAACATTTTTAACGTATATCACATCGTTTAAAGAAAAATATATTCAGCCAGTTAAGGAGAGCTTACAATTTAGAATCTTTATTCTATATAATGCTTATATAATTAATCAATGAATATTCAAATCTTTGTTTAATGTAATGCCAAGATAACAACTACCCTTAATTTGAATTTTTTGCACATGCTACCGTGGAGACGAAAGCGAAGTGTCATCAGGTGGACAGTGTATTTTGTATCCACAAATTATGTGTCTATCCCATCAATGGTCAAGGATCAGCACATTAGGCATTTTAAATTTTTTGCCACTACGCTAAACACTTTTTATGAATTGATTGATTACTAAATATTTATCAAATAACCATATATTTTATAATTTTGTAATATTTTTCTTAGATCAACTTGAAATAATTAATGATAGGTGGTAGGTGCTGAATGAGTATTTGCACAATATTTCCCATTCTAGACAGTGATTTCACGGATAAGAACCGTTTGAAAGTCTGCATATCAAAATTTACCAAAGGATTTCGTATTGCCTGAAATTATTAATATGGAGATATGCTTTTCACTAAAACAATTCTTTGTCTCATTTCTTTGGAAAAGAAATGGAAAGAGAGGAGTTCTTCCCAAATGGAATTTCAACCCTAAAGACATGTCTCCTTGCAAAACGGGTTATTTCATCGAATTAAAAAACTCTAAACTTGGTATATTGGTCGGTAGAATACATATTGAAGATTAGATTGTGTATAATGACTCTATGTATAAGTAAGGGTGAAACTCATCTCTATGTTAGAGGTATAGAGACCAATTAGGAAATGGGCACATGATATTGCAATAGAAAATACAGTCTATTTCCTTTCGCTTTCGTTTCCAAGCTAGAAAGTGCGAAAATTCAAACAAAACAGTTGTCTAATCAAAGGTGAATATAATTAATTATTTATTATATATAAAGATTGAATAAACCAATATTGGATTTTTATTTTAGGTTTACATGTGTTGGCTCATATTAAATGCGCATTATACATTAAACGTGTTACAAAAAAATTTATTTTAAACATTATATTTTTTTAGATTTCCATCTGTTGGCTCATATTAATTTAATTTTTCATTAAATTGCATAGTTTTGGTCTGAGAAGGAATCTTATGGTCAGGGATCCCCACTTCTAGCATTTTGCATTTTTACAATTACACTAAATAATATTTATTGATTGATGCTTACATTTTTATTAAATAATGTTCTATTTTATTATATTTTGTATTAAAGATAGCAGATTAAAAAAGATACACAGTTCAACAAGTTACAAAAATTGAGGCCATGCCTCCACAAAAGAAGAAAGAACCGTCTAGTAACAACAAAAAATCAAGAGAGACTGAGAAAAAGAGAGAAAAGAGTAAAAAAGAGACAAATGCACATGAAACTCAATGAAGCACGTTCTCATATGTTTCAGCCCACAATGTAAGAGGGAAACTTTGATTTCTTTGGTCATGTGCTTAAGGGCCTCATCAAAAATAGCATGACAGTTCATGTTCCTTCACCATTCATCTCCATCTTTCATCTCATAAACAAACATGATATCATGCCCATCTCTAAGGAACCTCATAAATTTGTCATGTTCAATCATCATATTGATAGAGACCTGCATGAAGATTTTAAAATAAGTAAGTCTATGAAAAGACTTAGTAAGGATTCTGGATGTGTTCTGGTATCTATCTTCATTTTGACTTTCCAGATATACCAAATAATGTTAGAGGAAAGAATACACCAAAGCAGGTTAGTGTCCTTCTTTAATCCCTGAATATGTCCTATAATAATTTCCAATATATTAATATGTTATGAAAAAATAATGCCAAATATTAACTTGATTTCTTTAGCAATGGAGCAATCAAGGAGAATATACCTGCAAGTATCAGGAAGTCTACAAATGTTACATATTTTTGCATTAGCACATCTTTTCTTAGAGGAAGTCTATCATGTATCATAAGCCATTTAGAACATTTAATTTTTGGATCAATTAGACTTTTATGTAGTCTGTTAAAAGGCTTCTGCCATAAGAGAATATCCATGCTCTAGAGTACCATATAGTATTGACATATTTAATAATAGAATCATAATAAGTAATCACATTGTAAATATTGTGTTCCTTTATTTTAGATAGAATTTTTCCATCCACCCATTTGAATTCAACAAATCTATGAGAGTCAACTTAACAATGATTAGGGAGAGACCGACAGGCTTTGGTAATCATGTTGTAAGTTTTCTTTTGAGACTGGGGGAGGTTATAGGTGGATCTTAGGTTCTCCTAGCTAATGAGAGTGTCATGTTCTAGGATATCCACAAGCTGAGAAATGTCATGATTAGCCCATGATCTGGCCGAACATCCTTGGGTGAGGGAAAGGGGTTTATTCAGATGGGATATGATCCACCATATAGAATGCTCACCATGCACAAGATCACTAATATAGATATTAATGTTAGACAAATGTTTCCTAACATACGCCCATGCCTTCCAAATAGTTTTAAAGACACAAGAGACTTGAACATAAACATGAAACTCCCTAGCAATCAAATCACTAAAAGGAAGGTATTTCAAAGTTTTAGCAGCCTTAGGGACACCCCATTCAATATTATTCTTGATTAAGACTTTCCAAGCCTCTTGACCATCCATAGCACAAAATATCCACTTGGCAACAAGAGCAATACCTTGGGTCTTAAGATCTTTAAGACCAAGACCCCCCAATTGTTTGTCAATGTAGCACCAATTCCATTTAGCAACATGCACCTTTTTATTACATTTACCATTAGACCAAAGGAATTCTCTGATAGCCTTTTGAATCTCCAAGATTTGATAATTGTTAAACATCCATGTTGAAGAATAATAAATACTATAAGAAGAAAGGATCTTTTGACAAACTTGCACTCTACCAGCTAGGGAAAGAAATCTATAATGCCATTTATTCAGCTTTTTATCAATTTTTTCCTTAAGCCACAACCAAATGTCCTTAAGAGAGGGATCCATGGAGAAGGGAGTACCAAGGTACCAAATAATTTTGTAAGGGCCCAACCATTGGAATCCATACTTATTGAGGTAGTCTATGGGGTTCTCCCTCTAACCCAAGAAAATGGACTTAGTTTGGGAGATATGAGCACCAGATATCTTAGCAAAGAATTGGATTTTTGTATGAAAAAACTCAAATTTTTTATTAGCAAGTTCAAGAAAAAGGGTAGTGTCATCAGAAAATTGACTATTGATCAGGTCATTCTGATCAGGAAGGATAATCCCTTTAATTCTGGGGGAAAGGGTGTTCTCCCTAAGAATATAAGATAGGGCATCTGAAGCAATCACAAAGAGGGAAGGAGCCAAGGCACGCCCTTTTTTATAGATCTTCTAAGGGGGAAGGAGAGAGAAAGAGAGCCATTGATATCAACTTGAGTTGAAGCATCCTTAAGGAGAATTTTAACAAGATTACAAAATTTAGTAGGGAAGCCAAAGGCCTCTAACATCATAATATTAAAGTCCATGTCCACTCTATCATAAGCCTTCTCATAGTCAAGAAGGAACATGGCAATGTATTGATTAGAGGCTTTAGACCATTCCACAACTTCCCATCTAGTGATAAGATTTTCAAGAATATATCTACCTTTTATAACAACAATTTGCGTGGAGGAGATGAATTTAGGTAAAATTTTCTCCAAACAGAGGGCCAAAAGTTTAGCAAATATTTAATAAAAGACATTAAGAAGTGTTATGGGTCTCTAGTTCTTTATCAAAGCTTTGTCCCCATCCTTAGGGATTAGTTTAATTATTCCATTGTTAATAAGATCCCAAAGAGATCTAATAGTAAGAGCCTCAAAATAGATTTCCAACATGTCTTTCCAGGTCAAGCTGAGGTTAGCTTTGTAGAATTCCACCGGAAGGCCATCAAGCCGTAGGGCCTTATCATCCTTAAGGGACTTTATAGCCCTCAGAACTTCCTCAACAAATATGTGCTTTCCAAGGAGAGAGGAATCTTCCTTAGAAATCCTACAGGGAATGATGTTTCTACATTTTTCTCTCAAGGATTTGGCCTCCTTATAATCCTCTAAAGAGAAGAGATTTTTATAAAAGAGGGAGAAGGCCTCTTTGATATTGTTAATATCAATAATCTCATTATTATCCACAATAACTCTGTCGATAGATTTATTAGTCTACTTTTTCTTAAGGAGGTTGAAAAAATAATTGAACAGGTTTGTCACCAAATTGAAGCCAATGTGTACAGGATCTAATCATAACACCCCTTATTTTAATTTTTTGTGCCTTCTAAGATCATCCCTAGCACGCGTCACCTAATCAAAAAGATTGCTATCCGAGGGGTTGCCTTGAATAATAGCTTCAACAGATTGGAGATTATTAGCACGAGAGGATTTTATATAAATTTGATGTCTTTAAATTTCTTCTGACTGATAGTCTGTCAAATATTTTTCCAATAGGAAACATTATGGTTCCATCTATTAATGTGAGAGGATAAATTCTTATTATTCATGTTTAAAATCCTTATAAGGTTGATAGCTCATAGGACATCTATGTCCTTAAGGAGATTAGTATTAAGGATAAACTTGTTTCTATTGATTTTAATAGGGATATGTGAGTTGTTAATTCTTAATTGAGAAAAGATAGGATGGTGGTCTGAGAGGGTCATAGGGATGACACAGACAGTGTTCCCCTAGGAATCAGAGAGAAATGAGAAGTATTTTTTATTAGCATAGAACAAGTCAAGCCTGGAATAAATTCTAGAAGGGCCTTATTGGTAATTACACCAAGTAAACCAAATTCTAGGGGTTAAGGCTTTATTTCCAGCCAGAAGATCATCTAATTTTTTGTTATTTTTCATTATATTCCAATGCACTTTCTCATGTTCCCTCCATTCAAAGGGAAGACCACCACTTTTATCCTCCTGGGATTCAATCATGTTAAAGTCTTCGGTAAGAGTTTGGAGTTGGGGGACAATTCTGTGGAAGTTCATGGCATGGAAAATTTGGAATCCAAAATGGGTGCCTGATTTTTACAAATTGGGTGCCCATTTAGGTTTGGGAGCCGGATGCATTTTCAAAAATCAGGCACCCGTTTAAAAATCAGGCGCCCGATTTGTTCAAAATGAGGGCTCATTTTGAAAATCTATTTATTTATTTTAAAACCAATTTCTTGTCATTTTCATCTTCAAGAAAATAGGATCATGTTTAGTAGAACTCGAGTGCCCAGTTTAGCTTCCCCTGTCAACTCCATCTGCCATTTTTTTCATGTTCCAGGTATTTTTTTTTTTTTTTATGATTCTTATCATTAAAAATTGTAGTTTCAAGTTATTTTTAATTTAAAAACATAGTTTAATGTTATTTTCAAAATTATTGTATAAATATAGTTACATTTTATCTTTCAAGTAGTTCTTTTTTATTTCAATTTACTTTGTAAATTACCATACTAAAGTAGAAAACTGGTAAAATTTAGGTATACAAAATTAAATTATAAAACCCTACGTAGAAAACCAAAACCCTAGGTAGTAAAACAAAAATATAAACCTATACAAAATTAAATTACGAAACCCTAAACTTAGAAAATCAAAATATAAATTTAGAAATTTAAAATATAAATTTAGTTCTACCCAAAACATAAATTTAGAAACACACACACTCTCTCTCTCTCTCTCTCTCTCTCTCTCTCTCTCTCTCTCTCTCTCTCTCTCTCTCTCTCCTCTCTACGTACTATTATTTTTTATTATTTTTTTATGATTTTTATCATTAAAAATTGTAAAACTTTACAAGTTATTTTTAATTTAAAAACATAGTTTAATGTTGTTTTCAAAATTATTGTATAAATTTAATTATATTTTATCTTTCAAGTAGTTATTTTTTATTTCAATTTACTTTGTAAATTACCGTACTGAAGTAGAAAATTGGTAAAATTTAAGTATACAAAATTAAATTACAAAACCCTACGTAGAAAACCAAAACCCTAGGTAGTAAAACAAAAACATAAACCTATACAACATTAAATTATAAAACCCTAAACTTAGAAAATCAAAAAATAAATTTAGAAAAGCAAAACATAAATTTAGTTCAAACCAAAAGATAAATTTAGAAACACACACAGTCTCTCTCTCTCTCTCTCTCTCTCTCTCTCTCTCTCCTCTCTCTCTCTCTCTCAAAATCTAGTAAACCATTCCTTCTTGTTAGGTATTTGCGTAGCCATGTACCAACTACCACAATAGACCCAATTGGATACTGAAAATTATCATCATCTACTTGATGACATATCAACTTTTTCTTGGGTTCTACACATCGAGCTAACCAATACTCTGTCTACTCTTCATTATCCTCAGGTGCAACAACAACATACACATGTCCTGCAAAATAAAATTAAGTACATGCACTATAAATAAAACTTCTTTAAATGTCTATAATTAAAATATATAATCATAAATTATATGACATACACATGTAACTAATATATAATTTAAAGTTTTACAATAAATTGCATTAAATTACCAAGTTGTATGAGGTCTAAAACATGATCATAATCTTTTGATGCAAAGGCCTGATCCAGGTCTTCATTTATTATATCATCTTCATCTTGTCTCTCACTAGGTTTTAAATATTTTTTTTGTAATTCTTCAACCCATTCTGTATTCTCACATTCTTCTCATTCACCTACAACACAAAATTGACAAAAAAATGTAAGCTCCCTAGTCCATATAGTCCAAGTGTTAGAATTAGAAATCCTAAATGAATGCCATTTAGCCAATCCGTTGATTGTATTACAATCATATCTTGAAAGGATATTCTTCTCTTCAACTAGGTAAAAAAAATGTCTGATTATAGAGTTCTGACTTGATCCTGTAGTCAAAGTTGTTTTACACCATTCCAAAATTGCACGTGCATCTTTAAATTTTTATTTTTCCTGAAATTTGAGTTTCTCTTTACAAAGGGCTCTATCAACACATGCACCGACACCATCATATTCTCCCTTCCAATGTCCAGCCTCAAAAAAACTCCAGATATGTTGGATATTTATTTTCTTGTGCATCTTACTCAACCAATAAAATATTCTAGCATTCTTGAATTGCAATTATCGGACTATATTAGATGTTGTATTATATGAATTTCTCTCTCCCTTAAATTTTTATAAAAGGTATTAAATAAATACTGGACAAACTCCGATTAGTGTAACTTATTATCACTCATATAGAAATGCTACTCTCTCAATATTTTCTGATCCTCTTATGTACTATTAGGTGCATGTCTATAGACAATATGAACAAAAATTGTTACTTGCATTGAATTATAATATTGTTGTTGGATCTCATCTTGTGGTGCAAGAGTGTAGTTCTCTGCAAAGTCAGTAACTAACAGTATACTACCAATTGAAAATGTATTCTTGCATATGCAAAATTGTCCATCAAGCCATCTAGAATTGTGAGAGTGTTTCACATATTTAGGTATGACCTTACTCTTGAATTCATTCATAAAAGCATTAACACTAAGTTTTTCAGTTATTAGGTCGCACCATTTTCCAACTTTTCCATCCTTTAATGGATACTCAACAGTTTTAAATCTTTGTACATCAACTAATTGTTGTCCAAAATCAAATGAAATATTTTCATGCAAACATTCATCTAATAATGTAAGATTGCCACATACATCACATACACTATAAACACATGCATTCAAAAGATAAAATTTCTCATTAGGTGGGTTACAAAATAAATTTGATATAAACTCCTTTACTGTTTCAGGTGGTATATGTATACCACATTCCTGCAACATTTCATTAGTATGCATAGTAGAACATATAGATTGAAAAATATCATAATGATAACAAAATTGAACATGAGTTTTTCAATAACAGGTGATTCTTTCTTTGTTAATCCTTACATACCATGGTTTACATTTTTTCAAAGATCTGTGACTAAGACTAATAGTTAACACCTTATCATCCACAAAAATTTTATACAATTCTATTTGAGTCATATCTAAAAGGTGTTTTGGATGTGGATCACAAACTTTTAAACTGACTCTTAATTTAAGAACATCTCTAGCATTAGGGGATACTCTTGTATTATCATGCCAAAACTTTTCAATCAAAGTTTTGAATTCACTAGTAAGTTTCATGTCAAACCTCAGGAGTCTGCCACTGAAGGTCCATAAATGGTTTTTCGGATCACTTTCAAAGTTAACTCTTCTCTTTACAACTCTTATTAAAGTTTTACGATTAACATTAAGATAACCAATTATGTTTGAAATCATTCTTTTATCAGTAGTAATTTTGTTTACTAAAGCTATTGTTATTTCTCAGCATGCTGCATTACTATCTTTAGAATGACTTTTTCTTTCCAATTGTGTCAAAGGCACTAGCAAAAGTTGATACAACCTATTTTAGAGACTCATCCTTCTTAGTTTTCACATAAATGTCTAACCTCTTCATCACTTTTCACATTTTAGATAGGAAAAGTCCCCTCTTCCCCATTCCCCAAGTACTAAGATAAAAACTCAAGCCCCTGAGACTGAAGAAAAAGATGTCAAGGGCACCAATCAATCACCCATAAGGATTGATGAGATAGAAGAAAACCTCTAGGGGGGAGTATCATAGTCAGGACACCGGTAGGGGCAAAAAGGTCTAGAGAAATTTTAATATTAACACTTTGTGTATGGGCATTATCAGAGAAGCCGTCTTTCCACAGATTCTGGAGAACAAGGATGGAAAAGTCCATAAGGAAGAATTGATTGACCCTGCTATGGTTGTTCTTAGTGACAAAATCAAGGAGATGGACATGGATTTTCTCAACAATACCAAAAATAGTATGCTATACTAGTTTCGGTCTTTTAAGTGGCTCTACCATGAGATCGAGGACATCAAGGTAAAAATTTAGGGTCTGGGCAACAAGGAAAAGACAACAAGAACTCTCCAAGCCTGGAAACTAGGGTCAAGAAAATGGAATCCAAAATGATTAGTTTGGAAAATACCCTTAAGGGAGTGGCAGAGAAAATTTTTAACATCCTTAAGACATCCAACAAAAATCTAAAACTCTTGATAAAAAAGATGAAAGAAAATATGGATCCCAAGATAGAACTGAGGACTAAGAAGGAAGACAAGGAGCAGACGGAAGGTCCAAGGAAAAGAACCAGGGCAAGAACCAGGAAGAACAGGGAGAAAACTGATCGGCAAGGCTCCCAAGTGCCAAATGTTAAAGATACGGTTCAACTGATAGAGGCCCTTGAAAACAACATGGCGGTTATGCTCAGGAGCTTGGCATAACTATTTTCTCTAGTTTTTCTTTACTTATCTTCTTTTTTCTTGTTCGGCCCTGTGGTGGCCTATCCTTGCTACTTTGTTTTGTTTTGTTTTGCTTGGTTTATTTAAATTTTTCAAGACTTTAATTTTGTTGTGGGTTTCAGGAGCCCTGTAAAACCTATTTTACTTAATCAAAAACATTAATTGACATTGAAACCCAAATTTCTTATTATAAAAAAAATGTCTAAACAATCTGCTCGCATTTGTCCTAATCTATCTTGATGAAACCAAACCACGTAGATTGTCTAGCACATCAATTTTTATTTGAAATTGTTCATTTATTTCATTATCATTCAAATGAGTTTCTTTCTCAATCGGTGTTTCTATGTCTACATTTACATTGTTTATTTCAATCCAAATTAGTGTTTGATTTTCAATTTCAATTGGGGTTTGACTTTCAATTCCTTTATCATTATGATTAGCATTACTAATTTCTAAAATTTCACATGCAATTAAAATTGTTAATCTATTTTCAGGAATAAAATTTAAATCATTTTTATTGTAACCTACTTCTAGCAAATCATGAACATCTTTATCAAAATAAGTTGTAATATTTGGATGCGAAGACATACCTGTATCCAATACTAGATAAGAAGATGCACCTAATTTTTCTTCTTCAACCTCTGCATTCATTATGGTGTCTTCATTGTCCTCCTCTTCTGAAACAATTGTTGAACTCAATGCTCCAACATTGTTCAGGTTTCAAAGTCTTTCTCTTCTTTCTCGTTGTCATTTTGCCTCCTCTCTATTTTCTGCAATCTCCTCAGGTGTCAGAACTTTTGTTGACCTCTTTCTACGTCGGTTTGATCCCATTTTTGAGCCAAACTTTGAATTCAAAGAATCTTTTTTGAATGTGAGATCCAAAATAAGAAAAAAATACAGAATGTTGGCAGAAATATTCTCTTTGTTTGTTGCGGATTGATACAAAATAGATTGAAAAGTCATCAATCATTAGATCAGGCCCATAGTCCTATTTTTTTTTGTTGCAACGATTCTTTAAGAAATGGGTGCCCATTTTGTAGTTTTACAAAACAGGTGCCCAATTTTTGAATTTAAATAAACAGGCACCCATTTTGTAAATCTATGAGCAGGAACCTTACCTATTGGCTTGGGTTTTGGTTCGGGACAGGCTTGGTGGGACCAAGCCTATGCTTGACCTTGCAAAAAAATGGCTAAGGCATTATAGAATAAAATTTATGCCTTTCCATAATGCTTTGGACACCTTCTCGAATGAATTTTTTGATAAAATGAAAACCCATTTTAGCTCTTTTTGTGTAAATTATAAAAATATAAATTTTATAGTGATATGATAAATTTTAATATTTATACAATATTTATTAAGCCAACATGGTACCTAAACTTGAAATACCAAGTTTAACTAAAATTGCAATAACTTTTTTAATTTTACATTTTTTGAAAAATGAGTTATATGAAACCAATCTAAATAGAATTTTCTTCAAATTAAATTTTTTTTTTTAAAAAAAAGTGAATTTATCATCAAATTATGGTGTCTGTACACTAGGGGTTTTGAAAATGTACTTTATACTCAATTAAAAATTAATAAAAAAATATTCAATAAAAAATAAGATAAAATATTCTGACCAATCTTTAGTGTTTTAGGTACCTTTTCCCAAAAGGATTCACAAAAATACATTCATTTACTTCAAAAAAGGGTGTCCATACACGTGTGAGGTGTGGTCCTGAAACAAGCATTTTGAAAAAGTGGTTTTTATACAGGCATACTAAAATTCAAAATTTATACCATGTGGGTATTGAAATAAATTACATATTTGAAAACTAGACTCCGAGCACTAAATTTTATATTACTGATGTTTATCAAGATTCAATCTTTAAGTGCTTCAAATTTGGACATCAATTGACAGAAACTTTGAAAAATAGAGAAAACACTTCCACTTTTTGGCCGAAAGTGGGACTCAACTTCTTGCAGCCACCCCCCTACCAAAGATCCATGGAATGTCAGGAAGATTGGAAAGCCAAATCCAAAGAGCATACCGCTCTTTGTAATCATTAGGAGCATATATAGAATAGACCCCTTAAATAATACCATTATAGTTAATAGTAATCCAAACAACCCTATTACAGGGGGAAATATTTGTATTATTGAGGAACTTACTCCACTTGGGATTAATAAGTAGTCCAGTCCCACCATGACCTTTGGGATAATTAGAATAAATTTTAAAATCTTTCCATATGAAATCAATATTCACCTCAAGGGTTAAGTCAGAGGCTTTAAGTTATTGAATCATAAAGAAATCAATATCTTTATAGTACTCTAAGAAATGCTTAATGATCTACTTCCTTTCTAGGAATTCCAAACCTCTAATATTCCATGATATGTAGTTCATGAGGAAACAATTGTGGGTTGAGAGCATTCTACAACTTTATCACAACAAGATGGATTAAAGAGTCCAAGGGGGGAGCCAGATTTCATTCTATTTAAAGGGCCTTTATTTTTGGAGCCCAGAGGCCTTTCCCTCATTTTGGCCTTAGTAGTCCCATCCTTGAAATCATCAACATCCTCATCTAAGAAAACATTAGAATGGGAAGAAACATTAGATCCCATAACCATAAAATGACAAGTATTGCTGGGGAATTCTACCACTCTAGTTAAAGTAGTTTGTGATAGCATGGAGGGATAGGAGCTTAAATTACTACCATTAGTAGCAGCAGTGATGACCTTGTTGACACAGTCTTCTTTAAGGGTAAAAGAACAATCAGGTGTCACCTTTTAGGCTAACTTATTAGCATAGCTGAATTTTAGTATTTCTAACTAAAAATTAATTTTGGTCAAACATATGGTCTAGCTAGATTCATTCTAGCTAAGCTAGATAAGTTTTTTAACTTTTCCAATTGGAAATATCTATTAAATGCATGTTTTATACCACTTTAGGTCCAATTAGCATAAAAATAAAATTATTTCAGAAAAGTAGTGTTTCAATAACTCCTAATATTTTTAATGATATTGTTTTAAAAGTAAAAAAATACCCTTTTGTAGAGATCAGAGTCAAGAATATCCTCATATAGATTTTATAGTGTTTTAATTAGACATAGTTTATTGTAATTAAAAAATATTACAAGTAGGTATTTTAACAGCCAAGGAGATGATTCAGAGAAAGAAAAAAAATAGTAAATCATATTAAATAAATTTGAAAAGCATATGGTGCACTAGAGAAGAGAATCCTCTTCAAGAATATATATTTCTTTTTTTGAGTGGGATAGATTGGTTATGAAAAATATGTTGCAAGATGAAAACTATCAATTTCAATGAGTTAGAATTTGAATTATTATAAAAGAGAAAATATAGGTCACAAACCAATTTTTATTTCTTCATGCACTAGCTATATGGGTCATCTATGACATATTTTTAAATTAGGGGACAAAAATTTATTTACATATAATTTGTTGGTGGGAACTAGACCTCTAATTTTCAGCATTTTTTAGTAACTGAAAAATCATCTTTAAAAATTAAAAAATTATATCAATTCTTATTTTAAAAAAGTATTATAAATACTAATCATAAACTTCATCCATTTTATCACATTTAATTATTTTACATCATTTTCAAACTCCAAACATAAACATGTCATTTTTATACTATTGAAGTTGAACAACTTTGATTTTGTTAGCCTTTTCCTTTGTAAAAGGGTGACAGCTTATTGTGCTTTTACCCTTAAGATCCTTCAAAACTTTGGGAGGAATACCACAAGATGGGTTATCAACATTCGAGTTGTCCGAGGGGGGGATTTAAAAGTTAACGTTCTTGTTTGAATCATGTAGAGAGGAATTAGGAACATAGTAAACACTAGTGGGGGTAGCTATAGAGTCGATAATGGGAGCTAGAAGACTACTCATGTCAAAGTCAGAAGAGGGAGAAGTAGGATTCGTAGCAAGGGTATGGCTGGAGGAGGCATTGTTATTATTATCTCTACCATTTTCCAATGCAAATTGTTGGTCATTTGTCCTCCTACTCTTATTAGATTTATGGGAAACAGTCTTAAATCCATACCATTAGTCTAGATCCATTTGATTAGGACTAGGAGAAATGTCATAGGTAGGGTAGAGGTGGGAGGTTTATCATTACATGGTTGAGGGGTGAGAAGGATAGGTTCCTTACCCGCAGTAATTCTGGTGTTAGTAATATTGGAAAGAGGAGAAATTCCTAGGATCGAGGGTTTTTCCTGAGGTTAGATGGTGGTTTGTACTTGATAATAGGCCAATCCTTTCTTATGTGCCCCTATTTTTTACACAAAAAGTAGGTATTAAGGCCACTAAGGACCTCAATGGGGCATGAGAAAATTTCATTTGTAATATTAATATCAAAGATGGAGGGGATATCAATACCTAGTTTGATAGAAATAAGTATTCTTGCATCCATATGCAGAACCAATCTAGTAGAACCATCCATTCTAACAACTTTACCCAAAGGCTAAAAATTTTTGAGGTAGGAATCACCATAGAAAAGGAAAAAAAAAATTAGAAGAATCCATCGTGGGGAAGATAAAGCCAAAATTTCCTCATCTATGGCTTCAAGTGTCCAAGCTAGGGCACAAAATGACATGTTACCCAAAAACCAATATTGTCGTTTAAGAACCATAGCCAAGGTTTCAGGGTTATTTTAGAAAATCATAGAAAGCCCTTTTTGAATTTGTCTACAGAAAGAAATATGGAACCCAAGCTTTAAATTCCAAAAATTATAAAACCAATTGTCCATAAATTTCCTGGTTGGACATTTATCAATTTCAATGACAACAAAGAAAATGGTAGAATCTTTGAGTCTATTTTTTTCCTTATTTGTTTCATTGACCATAGAAATATTTGGAGAAATGGAGAGAGCTAATAGAGGAGATCCAGAATCCTTACCTTGTGCGACCGTCATTCTATTACCACCAACCAAGATAAACTTGGGGTCTGGCGCATTAATTGTGCCTCCTGACTCAGGCTCCATGGGAGCCAAAGAATGGGTTCAAGAGATAGAGATAAAAGTTGAATCCAAAATGAAAAAAGATAAAAATCAAGTTAAAAGAAAATCAAACCCGTCTAGAGGAAGGGGGCCTCCTCCAAAGCCACCTCAACTATACATTCCCCACATGCTCACACCCTTCAGTGATGTTATGTTAAAAAAAAAAAACCTTCACTGAATTATTCACCCTTGTAAGTGATTTTATATAAAACTTAGAGAAAAATGGCACGTGTTAACATGATTTTCACCCATCATCTCACATGTGGTTTTCACCCATTTGGGTTTCCATGGGAAAAAATATTTTTTATTTATTATATGCATTATGGTGGTTGTGTTTAGTTTCTTAAAGTTTTATTTTCTCATCAATCAGTAAAGTTGTGAATGTTATCTTTGTGTTAAAGAAGTGAAAATCTTAAGATATCTTAGACTGTTGAACTTTGAAACTATCTCACCTCCATAAAAAAAGATAAAAACGCTCCACATCTTGATGTAACATTCTCAATGTTAGGGGATCACATGAAACAAGAAGTTCAAAACTTAGGAACTCTTTAACGTAAGCAAATCTGCAATTTTTGAAACTCGGGAAGCTAGTGATTTTTGTAAGTCTGGAGCGATCTATAAATTGACCATTTTTTAAACTCTAAAATTATCATCTAGGACTTAAAGAGGGAAAGGGGATTCCCTTTAAGAGAAATAAATCTAAGGATGAAATAGATACTGGTATAAAAGCCACATTTGATCTCACCTTCAAACCAAGAACGTCTAAAGAGGTGGCTTCAATCCTTCTGGAGAAGAGTACAAGATCAGAAAAGGTATTGTAGAATGGCCTTATCTATATTCTCCTTTAGAGGGATAATTGAGGGTTGTGGGTATAAAACCCAGTTGTTATAATTAATGAGACACCCAACCCTCTTTAGACCTGTAAAGTTTTCTTGTTATGCTAGAAGGTAGACTAGATAGGAAGTTATATATAATTTTGGGTTGATCTTGATGGCCAATAGCTACTCATATAATTTATCATATATGATCTTCCCCTAATTAGTGGCAGTAATTTAGGGTTTTAGAGATTAGAGATTCTTAATCTCACTTGAAGTTAGGACACCTTTGAACACCCAATCAATGAATGAATGGGGTATTTTGTGGATTAGAGATCAATGATCCTTGATACTTTAGAAATGATAATCTTCCATGAGACTTAGGAATTTCATATTGCACCCCTTTACTTGTATTAAAAAAAAATAAAAATTAAATTTTAGGATCATTTATGTTACCTTAGGGAGTTAGGTTTTTTATCAAACCTTTAATGGGTTTCAAACCCTCTCCCCACTCATGTTAACTATGATGTTTTATTTAAAATGTGAAAATTACTATCTGATCCTAATCTAAAATCAATACCCTTATCTAAGAAAATAAAAACCAAAGACAAAAGTAAAGTAAGACAAAAACCCTAATAAAATTATATTTACGAGAATATAATAAAGAAAAATTCCTAGTCTAAAACAAGGAAACCTTAATAACAAAGCTAATGAATAAAGGAAAAAGAAAAAACCTAGCTACAAAAAGCTAAAAATGAAAATAAAAAAGAATAAGCCACAAAACCAAATAAAGAGCAACAAGGGCATCAAAACCAAAGTTTACCTAATTGAGAAAGAAGAATGGGTAATAAAATGATAATATGAAATGAAGCACACATAAAAACTATTTTTAGGGAATTCAAATTTCTATTTGGAAGCACTAGGGTTTGGAAAGATCAAATTATACCCATAATCACTCTAGCTACCTAATAGCTTGGTGCAAATATAAGTTGTGCTAAAATTTCACTTATATTGGTGTTGGTTTCAACTAATGCAAGTAAAGTATCACAAAAATAGGGTTAAATCTTAGTTACCATCACTTCAGGGTATTGTACCTATAGGAGTTAATTGTTGTCACCATGACACTCCCATACCTCTACAAGTTTGATCTAAGACATAGGAGACAGGCAATATACAAACATGAGGATTTTAGTGGATGATGTGCTACCATACCATCCCCAATCCTTAAACCTCTAAAACACCATAAACAAGGAACAAAAAAAATAGATAAGGAGTTTTGAAGATTAGGGTTTTAGGGATCTAGGGTTGAATTGATCATTTAACTCCCTTAATTTTGAAAACTGTGAAAACCCCAAAAATGGGAAAAAAAGGTAAAATATAAGGAAAAAAAGGGACTAAATAATAGAAATAAAAGTACTAGGGGTTCCGACTTGGTCAACTAATCAAGAAGGGTGCGATTAGTGAGGCATGACACACATTATAAACAAAAGAGGCACTACAATATACATGTTAGTTGGAAAATATCTACTTATAATGATTATGGAGTATTTTATGATGTTAATTCCATTCCTTCACTATCTTAAAATATCTAATTATTTGTATGTTACTTGGAGAATATATATTTATTTTGATGTACATACTATATTCATTCACTATCTTACAAAATTTTTTGCATCCATCATATTGTACATAGTAGAGTAGTGAAGATACATTAATTCACACCTGCTTCAATATTTATTAGAGACTTGTACAATAAACAAGTCATTTCAGATGAGGTGGTTGATAATACATCTTGATTATATGCATTCTCTTACTTTTTTCTTAATGATCATGTATTACCATTAAGTAGTTTACACTCTCATGCATCTAGTGTTGATCAATTATTTAAGGAAATGGTTTATCACTTAAAACATTGTGTACATCCATCATCCAACTTAGTTTATAACACTTGTGCTTCTACCTACTCCACATCTTCCATCTTCAAAGATAAATTTAGCTCAATAGCCCAATGTCAGTTTTCCTTTAATTTTAACCTTGTGGGATGACTTCTTTCCATTAATTGTAGAGCTATTTTTTTAAGTCACACTTTATGAATATTAGGAACATGATTGAGGATATTCAATTTCTCTTTAATGACAAATACATCCCTCCTTTTATCATTAACTTTGAAGGTTGTTCCAAAATTATATTTACAATTATTTAGATATTAGTAATCTAATTTATGATATTTTAATTCATACATGTAGACACTTAAGTAATTTTTCAAGGAACTCATCTTGTGATCTCTTATTTTAAGGGAGTTTATTCTACATTTACCACGGGATTTGATTCTTCTAAAATTGGAGAAAATTTATTTGTACCAAATTTGGATCATCTTGAACTTCATTTCTAGTATTTAGGATCTACTTCCTTGTGAGGGATTCAATGTCTCTTTATTTCTCTCCCATGGGGGCATCTTTATTTTACTTATGTAACTATAGCATTACTTAGAGGTATATGATAAACGCTACTTTTTTGTTGATGTGTACAAATAAACTTTTATATATTTTTTCTCTCTTTTGGAGATAAGTTTTATCCTTGAGGTTTTTTCCATTTCTTCAATTATGTGATATTTTTCATGTACATGAGTACCTTATTGCCACTATATTCATGATTAAGTTCTTAACTTCTCATTAAGTTGAATTTACTGAATTTTATTTGAACAAAAAGGAAAATTAGTTAATAGATAATTCATAATTAGTTAATTATTATACTTCTTATTTTATTCACTTAGATAAAATTAGGAATTCTTTAGATTCTATTATTAGATTGAGTTGTTTTAGGTCATTTTGTCTTTTTGCATAGCATGAGAAACGTAGCATAATCTAATCAAATCCTTAAGGAATTGTATATAGGGTTTGTTTCTTCTTTTCATAAAGATTCATCATTTATTATAATCATTATTTTAGATTGTTGGATTAATACGATTCTATGGTTATCGAGAAAATTAATTTGTTTGATCTCTCTTTCAAATATTTATTTATCTTACAAATGACTTATAAGAGTTTTTAACTTCCCTATCAACTACAACAAATGCATATCTCTATATAATCAATTAATTTATATTCCCTTTCACCCAAATACTAAAGCTATATACTAAATGAGATCTTAATTGTTTAAAAATACTCCAATATGCAGCATTGTAATAATGCATTTTTGTTACAAATCTATCCCCTACAGTTCCCTTAGTTATTTCTCCTACTAGAGCTATATGTCAGCCTTACAAAATCTAAACTAATAAAGATTGTTTATTCATTATATATTTTTTAATAATAAAATCCAATTCCTAGTGATAAAAAATAACTTAGATTATTGTTGACTCAAAATTACTGACCACCTATTAGTGATTCTTTCACTCTTAATCTGTAGAGACTTTCTCTCTTTTGATGTGATATTTCAAGCTCCACCTTCCTTAGATTTAAATGTGTGGCATCCTCACTTTAATAGTACTTGCCGATAGGCTAAGCAAGTACTATTGCATCATTATTTGGATTTCATGCTTTAACTAGTGATTAAAACTAGTTTGCACCACTTACAATTTAGTACATTTTTTTATTTTGTTTAAAATAGCATATTTTCTATAGTTTAAATATAAAATTTTTAAGTTTATAAATGAGATTTTTTTTTTTTATCATATGATTAGCTAAACCAATTTGAGTCTTATACATGAGATTTACAGAATGAAAAACATTAACAAATTTTATGGCAATTTTCAGCATATTGCATCATTCTGACACTTATTTTGTATAAAAAATTAGCACTTTTCAAATCTAAATTTTTAATTTACAAATGGTAGTTTCTATTTTTTTTCAAAAATAATATTTTTTTATCAGCCCATCTTTAATTTATATTTTTATTTATAATAATTTATAATAATATATAATTTATTATATTTTTATATTTAAGATTATGTTATAATATATATTAAAAATATTTTAATAAATAATACATTAAAAATATTATAAATTAGAAAAAATCATACATTAAATAGAAATTGAAATAAAAAATTATAAGTTCATTATATAATATACTAGGATAATTATAATATTTTTAAAATTATAATAATTTAGTATTTGATTATTATAAATAGAAAAATATTAATTAGAAACTACAATAAGATTCATTAATATATCCACAATTATATAATTATAATAATTTTAATTTTTGAAATAATAATTAATCTAATTTTATTAATAATTATATTATGACCTTAGTTTTAATTAATAATGAATATTAGATAATACTTATTACACTATAGGTGTTTCCCTATGAAAGAGTTCAAGCTAATATTTTCATCTGACACTAGGAAATTCTGTAGAGAAAATGACTACCATTGAAGTCGTCTCAACCGTTCAATTTTTGCCACTTTACACGTAGATTTTAGATCTTTACTAAGGAATTAGTAAGTGATCAGAGATCCCCTACTGCCAAGTGAAAAGGGTGAAATAAGGGCCACTCACAAAAGAAATTACCTGAATTTGAATGTGCGGGAAGGAATAAAGCTAGGTTAGGATCATGGGTATCACAATTCTTGCGTATCTACAATTTGTGTATAAGAGCTCAACTAGATCCACACACAGCTCTATTTTTCTTGACACACTTGGAATCTAGAATTAACTGAAATTTGAAATCTGAATCTGAGGAATTTGGAAGCGGGGGGATGCAATACGTGAAGGAGAAAGTAGTGAGAGAGGAGGACGAGTGGGAAGGAGAAGGGGAGGGAGAAGAGGACAGGAAAGCATGTGGAGGGTGGATGAGGATGAGAATGGGTTGCAGGTGCTAGAAATTGAGCAATTCTTGGTGGCCAGGACATGGGAGGACATCGTTTTCTTGGTCGGGCGAGGGGGATGAGGAGAGGGAAGGGAAGGAAAAGGGGAAGAAGGACGAGTGGGTGGTTGTGCCCGTTTTCAAAGAGTTCGGAGTGGAGGAGCTCAGAGCGGCTAGTGGAGGCTTCCGTGCGAATAACAGCATCTTTGAACATGGCAGAAGGCTCCCAATGTTGTCTGCAAAGGCCTGCTCAATGGTTATCCTATTGCTGTCAGGCACTTTGACAAAGAAGCTTGGCCTGATCGGCGTCAATTTATGGTAAACTCTATGATTTTGCAGTGCCTTCCGTTCAAGCACCTCTTGTTTTTTACTTTAATTTAATGCAATTTTATCTCGAAAACTTGGTCTCATTTAAGCATTAAAAAAATGGTGGGAAGGGGGAAGATGTAATGTAGAAAGTAGATGAAAAACATATCTTTGGCTGTCAGTAACATGTAAAGTATTCACTATGCCTATTAATTTTGTATGCATTTATATTTTTTTTAAATATGGAAAATACTAATAAAACAAATATTAATTAAAAATAAATCTAATAAATTTTTAATATATTAATAAAATTTGAGTTAGTATCATAATAGATTGGGATAGAATGAGGTTGAGGTGTAGAGGGAATAGCACGAGAGAGACTAAGGAGATAGAGAGAGGTATGGAAATGGAGATTGAGAAGAAGAGAGAGATATAGAGAGGATAGGGAGAGAGTGAGGATGGAAGATACATATATATAAAGAAGAGAGAATGATAGAGGGTTGGATTTAAATATAGGAGATGGGGAGATATATAGGGATGGAAAGATGACAAGATAGAAATAGAGATATAGATAAAGGGAGAGATGTGAGGATATATATGGAAATGTAGAGATTTAAATATATAGGAAGGGAGTGATGGATAGAGATGGATGACTATAGAGATGGATATGTGTCTATATATGGAGGGGGGAGAGGAAGATAGAGATATAGATAAATATAGAGTGAGAGAATGGGATAAAAATAGATTGGGGATAGAGATAGATTGAGAGTTAAATATAGAAAGAGAACTAGGGAGATAGAAAGAGATACATAGAGAGGAGGAGATAGAAAGAGATATAGATGGTGAGATAGATAGATAGAAAGATAATGAGGTACATAGAGAAGATGAGAGGTAGCGATAGACAAAGGAACAAATTCTTCGTGGACCTTCCATGCCTCTACAGCGTACCCATTGCACACTAAGGTGTGATTGCTAGTATTATAACTACTAATAATTAATAATTATGCCAAGTACTAGCCACTACGTGGAACTTGTATAAAAACTACTTTTCTCTATACAATAGAATATTTTTAATCAAGATAAATTCATTTATACACACAATTTTAAAAATAATTTAGTGGATGACTAAGAATGCATACATATTTAAAATTAGAAAAGATCACATAGAAGATATGGTCAATAGTTGAATGAGGTTCTATTATTGGTCTAGTACGTGTGGTTATATGGTTTAGTCTTACAACATATTTACACTATATGTTGTCAATAATTAGTCTATTTGTAAATGAACAAATGACCAAATGTGAGTTAGGTCAAACTCTTGCATGAACACTTTAGAACATATGAATGTCATATAAAAATTTATAAATATATTCATTAAAAAGTGAAATAAGCACCTTTTTTTCATATAAAATATTATAGTTATCCAATATATGTATCATTTATAAAATTTGATAATCATCTAAATAAGTAGTCTTCTTGTGTCATGCACTACAATATTTCACATTATATCACAATTATAAAAAGCGAGCATTGGATATAAGTTTTATTTTAAATAATAATATATTTAATACTAATATAAATATAGTATTTTTAATTTCAAATATTAGATTATTTGTGCTAATAGAAACGAATTGAGATCATGTAGATTGCATATAAGTTGTCTTTTAACTTATAATATAATATTGTTTTAGCAACAAATGATATTTTTTATTCAATTATTAGGGATCCCAGTATTAAATTTTAATCAATACTTTTAATCTTCATTTGAAGAATATTTCTCACTAGACTTATTGATGTGTTAAGTTGTATGACTAATCATACTTTTAAACATTAGTTGTAGATACATGTCCTACACAATTTCATATTTATAAATAAAATGTCCTACACAATTTTATAAACTGCTACATGCTGCATGACTATAAATGACCCCTCTCCATTGAAAAGATTAAATATAAGATGTGATTCATTCATAAATTAGATGTTTATTAAAGTATCTCAAAATACCATCACAATAGTACCGTGTGGGTGCAAGGACATAAAGGTTCGAGACATTCGCCATATGATAAATAATTATTGTGCCTTTGACTACGTTTAACTAATGACTTCGTCCAATATGGATCCTATTGACTAGCTAATAACAGATAAAAATTATTTTTACTACTCTAATCGTTGTTTATTGCATACCAAACTTGCATCGCGGTCATAATCAACATAGCAAAACCTGCTAATATAGGCACCCAATAAAATGGTTTTGAGCAATACTCTTCCTTTGCGAGCCTTATCCTATTTTTCTCTTCCCGGTAATAGTATTGTCTTGCCTGTTCAGCAGCTGTCTGGAACTGGAATATTTCATCTGCACCGACAGTAATTCCCTTGCCAAGATGATTGAATATATCCGCTACTTCTTTGTCACTGCCCAGGTAGCTCTGAATTATTCCAGCTTCCTTGAGGATGGAAACATCTTTCTCCGAGTCGATTAAATTATCTAAGAAACAAACAAAATGTGAAATTACCGTGTCTTGCGGAGAACATGAGCACCTTTGACACTCTTCATAAGCCATCAAGTTCCTCAACACTGTTTCTGTGCTATCATCCATTATGATTTGAGGGAGGGAAAAAGTGTTTATTTTAAATCCGATTTGACCTCGTTTAAATTTAATACCGACCTTGTCTAATATTTGAGCACTTAAAGTAGAACTATTATGAGAATGTGTTGGAAAAGAATCGGCTGAACCAGGCAATGCCACTTGAATAGACCATTGACGCCGTCTATGGTTGCTATTGCTACCATCTGTCAGAAGATCCTTAATTATCATTCTTTGCAGATCCAATAAATGGCATGGATTCTTATTGATATATTGCATCAGTTTAACACCTTTTGATGGGCAATTGAAAGGAAATCCGTTAAACATCTTGAACGGCAACAATCCAGTTAAGTAAGATGTTACTTCATCGGTCTTATACCTCAATTCAAGTAGACCTTTGAGAACGAAGAAAGGAATTTGGTTTTCCAACTTCATGACGTCATTAAGAATATCCAAATGCACCGTGTTTTCTTGATTGGCTTTTTCAGAAACAAGGAAGAACCTGAAAAATTCAAGAATGAAGCATCCGTCTCTTGTTAACATCCAAGATAATGTTTTTCCATCATATCTAATTGGTTCTGCATAACACGCTCTGATATCTTTATCTAACTCTTGAATCTTTGAAATCATAATGTCCACATCTGTCTTCAATAATTTGGACACCCTATGAACTGCTTCCTTCTTATGTTGATCCATTGCAGGTGAAATACGATTCTTCTCCCGATAAGGTCCCAATGATACAACGAAAGGAATATATGCTTCTCTTTTACAGATCATTATAGATTTAGGCACCCTATAAATACAAACCTGTTGACAGGGTTCCCACATAGACGGATGCCACATTTGCTTGGAGAATTAATTCTGCGAATTTGTATATGCCTTGACAAACAAGTTTGCCTGAACCAGTTATCTGCATCGAATACGACAACCGTTTGTTAGAAATATAAAATGACACATGTTCGGTTCTGGAATTTAATTAGATCCTCTGCAAAGAAAAACAATATTCTGAATAGAAAAATGATTTAACCATAAAAATTGTCACAAAAAAATAACACAACATACATTATATTAAAATTATTATACAAGAGAAGTTCCCTAGTAAAAAGATGGCTCTTCAGCATGTTTCGAATTCTTCAGTAGGCGGGGCTAGGATTTCATTTACCGTCCCCAAAAATAGGGTTATCATCCGCCCATCCCGCTCTGGTCGTCCATGCTAGTCGTTGAAGCTGGGGGGAAGACTAAAGGTTTTGCAGGAGAATGGCTCCAGATTGCTGGAGCAGTTGCAGCGGCGGGAGGATCTTTTTGAGCAGGTTTTTTAGTGGCTAGTACTACGCCAAAACAGGGGGTTGTGCATATGCAGATGCCACGGGGGGTTGGGGGGTCCTCTCCCTACGGGGTCCCATACTATTGCAACAAAAAATTGACGGAATGCAAAAAGTTGACCCAGATTTGCAGGAAACTTGGGACACAAGCCACAGGCACATTCACAAACTATCTCCACCAAAGAGATTTTAGTGAATTTGGATACGGAGGCTGATGAGGAAGTGGCTCACAACCTTGCAGTTTTATCTAATATGGGATTAATTGGAAGTTTTAGAGGGTTTTGCCCAAGCTTCCAGCAACTGGACGTCCGGATATCTGACAACTTGGAGCCCATACTCAGGGGTTGGGTTCAAATCTACCTTGTAGCTAAGGGTTTCTTCACTGTATTTATGAAAAAATTCAAGACAGAAGCATGATTCTATGTGACCAAGTTTGGTGTTGGGAAGACAAGTATGGGCTAATGTTGAAACCTTGGCACCCAGATTTCAGCCAAGTTCTCAAGTATTTGACAAAATTCCAATCTGGATAAGGCTTTCAAATTGTTTTCTTCATTTATGGTTCGACTCTTGTCTTGAGACTATTGGAGATATGTTCATGAGGAATTTTTTGATGGTGGATGAGAACTCTTAGCATTTGTATCATTCTACCTTTGCACGTACTTTAGTGAAAATAGATACTATTGAAAGGCTTCCTACAAAGATCAAGATCAAAACTTCCAAGGGCTGCTGGATATAGTCATTGGATGCATCATTTGATATGATCCTCTGATCTCACACTAAGGCAAGGGGTAAAGTTTAGGTTAATGTTTGGTCTTGTTATTTTTAGTGATCTACTTATGGATCTCTTTATTTCAACTTCATGAGAAATGGTGGTATTCTTTTTGTTACTACCCTTGAGATGGACAAGTATTTCCTCATTAATTATTAATTATAAAATAAATATTTTACTTATTAAAATAAATTTTATATATATATATATATATATATATATATATATATATATATATATATATATATATATATATATATATATATATATATATATATATATATATATATATATATATATATATATATATATATATATATATTTGTGTGTGTGTGGGGATACACATATACATATAAAATTAAGTAAGTAAAAAATTAGATCAAATTATTAGTTTGATGTGGCATTACTAATTAATAGATTTCAAATATAAACTAAAATAATAGAATTTATGCAAAGCTTTAAAGATAATTTAATTTCAAAAAATTAAAAATTAATTAAAAATTAAATAAGATAAAATATTAAAAATAACATAAAACCTATTAAAAATGTTGAAAGTGAATTTTTATTTCTTTTAATTTTTTGAAACAATAAGAAAAATTCCATTTTTTTTCAATCATTAATATTAAAAATTATTATACAATTAATTTTTATTTTTTTTTGTATTCATCAATTATTGCTAAACTAGCTCTTACTCATCCAAATTAATTAATTTAATGAATTCAATTTCAAATGAATGTATTTATATCACGAATTCCAATGGAAATTAATTAAGTTCATTAAAGGGTAGAGGAATTTGGACAAATGAAATCTTTCCTTTTGTTCATTGGTTGGCGTGTCTTATCTCCCCTTTCTCTTCTTATTTCTCTTGGAAGAAGGTGAAGTTTGCATTTTTACTATTCATCCTGGCATTCTCTCTATCCTGATGATGGATCACTGAGTGTGATCCGAAATGTTGATGCTAAAAAATACACACAATCGAATCCAAAAACTCATTGCGTTACTAATGGATTGTAGAAATCTAATGATGTTAAATGAAATCTTATCCTATCGTACTCTTCCTTGGAGCATGCATTGCGATAGGAATTCAAATGTTTTTAATTTTCTTATAAACAAATTTGAAAGATCTCGAAAGATGTAATGTGTGGTGAGATAGAGAGGTAGCTCTAGTAAGTTCACGTTGAGGGAAAGGGTTAGCGAAAAAAATTATATTTTCAAATGATTTTAAATAATAAAAGAAAGATAAATTATAGGATTTTTTATAAAAAAAAATTAATTTTATATAATGATTGATTAAGTTAATTGAAAAGTAGAATTGAATGAACATAATAGTATCAGACTTAATAAGTTGGCTTTGTTACATTGTCCTAATGTCTCATGTTCAAAAATTCTTTTGGATTTCATTTAAATGTTTGTAAAATGGTCTATATATTATCATATAATTGAATTTATTTTAAAATATTAATTTGATTAATAAGTTAGTGTATAAAATAGATTAATTTTAAATTTTTTAGGTATATCATTATTTTAATTTTAATAACATAAATAATTTTTTATTTTATGTCAGTCAAATATAATGATATATTGAAACAATTTATGTCACTCTTTAGTTTTTATATAAATGATACATGTGTGCATGTATATGTATGTGTATGTGTTTGTGTATGTGTCTGCATGTGTTTCTGTGTTATCATAAGTATACTCAATAACAATCAAATAGTAGTTTTTATTGCATAAATTTTTTAATAATGTACAATAATTATGGTTTTTCTTTGTTCATTATTGAATAACTTTATCAATTATAACTATTAAACAATCGACTTCGTACTTATAATATTATTTTTATTATTTACATTTGCTTCTTAGGCTATTTAAGTGTATCTAATGGAGGTATTTTCCATCTCTACTAAGGATGATTTTTAATGAATAAAGTTCAACAAATTCAGACTACATGAAGAATAATTACAACTAGAATAGGTATAATTAATAGAGTGACTAGATTACAACAATAATTATTATAAAATTGATAGATTTATCCTAGATGTCTACTTGAACTACCAAGAATAATTATTGCAAGATTATAATATTGATTAGATTAGCATGAGGAAGAGTCTAGACCTATAAAGTTTAATACAATACCAACACAAAGGCAAATGAAATAAATCTCACAAGATGTATAATTGATCAAAAAAAAAAAAAAGATATTTAAAATCTTAACATTTGGAAAAGAGAACTAACAAAGTGTCAACTAATAAACTAACTAACAACAAGGGGCTTCAATACATTATATTCCTACAATAAACATTTTGCATGAACTCTAGTTATTCTTCAAAGAAGACATAAGTAAACTTTCTAGTTTCCTCTTTTACTTGAGTATAAGAATTAGGAAATTTAATTAGACTGTTTTCGGCTTTTTTGTCCCTAATGTAGGAGGTTTCTCTAAGACACAAACACCATTTCATTTTTCTTTTTTTCTTTTTATATTTTATGGTGTTCCATTTATCATTGAAGAACTTGAATGATTAATGTTATATTTTTAAATAATTCATATTATATTCCATGATATCCTAAATGGAGCTTGAAAGTACTCACTGGCATTCTTCTAATTTAGAGACCTTAGGTTCTAAATGGGGATTCTTGTCCTCTTGTTTGATGATTTGATTTTTTTTAGTGACAACCTTATATCTTTTTGGAGTATTAACTATAAGCCTTGTTCATTCCCAACACT
The DNA here is from genome assembly GCA_027943335.1 of Chamaecyparis obtusa. Classification (NCBI taxonomy): domain Eukaryota; kingdom Viridiplantae; phylum Streptophyta; class Pinopsida; order Cupressales; family Cupressaceae; genus Chamaecyparis; species Chamaecyparis obtusa. The sequence goes on along the minus strand of BSBK01007300.1, from coordinate 8,830 downwards.
TGTTGCCAACGTCTTTGTTAGGCCATTCTTGGGAATTTTCAAAGACAATCTTCTCGTGAACTTGAACTTTAGGTTTAGCCCAGTGAACTTGTCCCATTTGCAACTTCAAAAGATCTATATGAGTATTAATGTCCATGCAAATATCCTCTATCTTTTGTTGCAACTTGATGCATAAAATGTATTACATTTGGCTATGTTTGAAAATGGAAATTTTCTTAGGCTTTATAGAATCTTATTTAAGAGGGAAAAGAGGAGAGGGTTGTTTAGGGATACTATGGTGAGGAAAACATTAAAAAATTGTTTTGTAGTAGAAGAATCCTCGCTATACTCAGTGTATGATACAAATAGTTATCCAAGGGTACACTATCACACTCTTACGGATCCATAAAGTTTACTATTTTCTCTTTGAATTTTTTTTTTTATTGGCTCATGGGTAAGGTCAACCATAATGTTGAGGAAAATGTTTGAGGCTATAAAAGAATTGTTCAAATTAGAATCAAGTGTTGCATTACTTGAGGAAGAAGTAATTCTTAGGGTGGGAGTTTAGGGCTTATGCGCTAAGAAAAAACTAAGGGGTATACAATTATAGGTTCGAGATTAATAGTAGGGGTGAGGGATAACTATTAAAATAAATATAATTTTAACCCCTTGGGTTAAATTAGTTCTTTAATTATTGGAACTTGATAACATTTATAAGACAACAAAATTTCATATTAACATGAAAAGTGAAAAGGCCTTATAATAAATAAAAAAATTGTATGATCTCATACTTAGGAAGATAGTCTAACATTAGTAAGAACATAAAAAATGTGAAGCCAAGACATAAAACATAGTAGATTATTCTAGAATTATTGGTTTATAATTAATCTCATACACATTTCTCTATTTTTACTCTTTTACAACTTAAAAAATAATAATATTAGGAAAATGATGTCCCAATTTTGTAATTATATAAGGTTTTTTTTTTTTAAGAAAGGTGGTAGTACCACTTAATATATAATATATTTTAACATTTTTACAAACCTAGTTCTAAGATAAGGGGCTCCCGGAGAAAAGAACCAATGGAAAAAAAACTCCGTTCAAAATTGATGGATCACTATGGGCTTAATTCACCATAGTGATACCACCTTACAACAGAATGTGTCCATAGGAGCTATGACAGAAAATTACATAAATGATGGCTCACTATGTATTATCTTAACTATAGTGGAGCCACCTTACAACATAGCATATGCGCAAGAATCTTTTTTTTATGCTTGCACTGCGATTTACACCTTATATAGATAATACAAAAATTTAACATTACACCTCCTTAACTGGCAGAGAGTTTGCAAAATGCCTCATATTATATATACAGCGAGGCTAGAAGACTGATGCAGTAGAGGTTTGAATATAAGAAACTATGGCAAAGACTGATACTGCATCAAACAAAACCTGAATGAGAACCCAAAAAACTTGAACCATAATGATGTGAAGCGAAACTTAACCAATGTCCACATGGGCCTGTGAAGACTCGCCAGAACCCAGCCCAAGGTTCAAATCAGGGACAGAATGGGATTGTAGAGGAGGAGCCACTAGAGGAGAGGAATCCGCCTCCAATATATCTAGCATTGGAAAAACCACTTGATGTATACTACTAATGCACTCTTTGGAAAGAAAACCCCCAAATTGCTGGAGCGCAATTTTAACAAGGCAGAAAGATTGCCATTCTAGTGCTCTTTTAATACTTTCATAAACCATAAAAATAGAATGCTCTCTCAACAGAGCATGATGGTGAAATAGCCCACCCAACAAAGTAGCACCACCCCACAGATCATATTTAAGTAGAGCAACCCAAAGCTTATTATTTTGTAGAAAAATAGGCTTCACATAGAAAATTGCTATACTGTCTAAACAAGCTAGCAATTGCATGAGATCGGCTAAATTGGAGAAAAAGATAGAGATAATTTGAGAAGGGAATATAATCCTCCTGCTAGAAGGAGAAAGAACTTCATGACTAATAATCCTCCTAACACCACATCGAATGTATGGCCATTCATAATTAAACATAACTGCAAGCATTTCATGCCTAATGGGACCAAGAAAAGGTTCTTCCCAAATCTCCACTTCTAGTAGAACCCTATAATTCTAAGGGTAATACTCCATGTGCAAAGAAGCACATATAGAACAACATTCCACATTGGAACTAGCTCCCACCAAAAAGCTGGGTCGACCTGACATAGTGAAGAAGCAAACAAGAGACAAAATGAGGACCTAAGGAAGCAACATAAGGGAAAAGACTATCGAAGGGCCCGTAAATAAGTAGTGAAGGAAGAAAGTGAAGACGAGATGTCATAAAAGGCTAATAAATAAGCCCAAGGACAAAACAGTAAGAGCCACTCTCACCAAATGATGATAGCAACTCATATTGAAGATATGAGATCTTATGAAGATTGCTTAATAAAAACACATGAAACTATTGATTGAGAACTACAGCTCATAATATCCAAAGCATGCGAATGATACCAGAAGACAAGCTGAGGCCATAATATAAGGTTATTATTTATAGTATCTTTACATTTAAAAAATAGTTTGGTTCTCAAAAAATTCAAATCAATAGATTGGCTAAATAATAATGCTAATAAATTTGCAAAGCATCATCATGTATAGATTTGAAGATGTTAAATTTATATTTTTTGAATATTTAAAATGTGGTTTCAAGGCCTTCAAATATTTTTGGCCTAAATAGTAGTTGAAAGTGGATGAACAATTTATATCTTGATCACACTTCACAAGACTTCTGGTAGCTCAAAAAAATAGTCAATTAGACTCCCAAATCAAAAGTTATAACTTTTAAAAATTTAGCCTCCCAAAATGGGAGATGTAAAAATGAGGTAGACACATAAATAAACTATATGACAGATATACATGTTTTATTGTGTATTTTTAAATATAATAAGCTATAATTGATTGGCGAAAAGTAGAAAACTAATTTTTTGGTTGTTTTAGCTCATGGTTTTGTAATAATATTTAATGATTCATGTGTTGTATATGTATTATATATTTTGTGTATGACATGGAGTTTTATGTAGGATTATTATAGTTGTTATCTTTGAATCTCTAGTTTTTTATACTCCTAAGGAAGCTCTCTCCTCAAGAATATTAAAATCTTACTGATTTCATAATAATATATTGGATGACTTTTAGATTGTGGATTTCTTTTGTTGAAAGGGTTTTCCTCAAGTAAATCAATATGTAGTGTTATGAATGCTAGTTATTTTTATTTATGTTTAAAGAATTTGAAAAAGATAGACTAATATCTCTCTATTATTATCCAACCATATTCTTACTACAATGAAAAAATAAGACTAATTTACATATAGTCCAAAAATTTCATTTTTTGGTAAATTTTTACAAGATCCCAGATTTGCATTTTTTTGGTAATTGTCAAGTCTATCTACATGACTACAAAACTTTCTAATTATTGAAAGATGAATCAAGTTGATATTATATGTCAACTCACATTTCTAAGTACACACATGAATTGAAAGAAACTTAAAATTCACAATCTAGAAAAACCTAAAGAAAATACAAAAAAGCCCATTTTGAGGCCTTCTATGAAGGAATTTTGCCCTTGAAATGTGTCTAAATTCAATCTAATTAAATGTAACTTGTTGGCATATTTTTGAACTTTTTGAGATGCTTCTCCATAAATAATTTAATCCCAAATAGACAACCAAGTCAAAATTTATGACCTCTATAAGTCCCTACATCATTCCCCTGTAGTTGAAAACAACAAAACTTTTGCAAAGTTTCCTATTCTAAAATAACTGCCACTTAAGTTGATCCAACATATTCATGTCCCACTTCATATTCCCTTTTTTTTGTGCTAGTGCTAATCCTCTGAACTATATCAACTATGAGTTTCATACACCATGTTGAGTAGGAATGATGTTCTTATCTAAAATTTGTGCAATCTTTTTCCTTTTTCGACTCAGATTTAACTATTTCCAATCCGCTTCATCCTCATTAGATCATCATCATGATCTTCACAATGAAATATATAGAAATCATAAATATTGAACATAGGGAAATAATAAATTTCTAGTAAATCTACCTCGTAATCATTGGCATTGATCTTTTTCAGAACTTACAAGGACCAGTTTTCATATCCTATAACATGTTGTATGTTCCTCTACCAAAGTTCTCTTTTTGTGAGTAAACCACCACTTGATCACTTTTATTAAAGAATTGATGTTGCCACATAGTATCTAACATAGTTTTGTATCCCTCATTACTTTTCTTCAACATTTTTATCACTTTTGTCTACAACCGTTGAAGTTATTCTACAAACTTTTCCCCATCATCATAGATTTTATATCCAAGTGGTAGCTACATGGAATACAAAACACCCTTAGGATTCCTACCATAAACAAATTGAAATGGTGATATACTTTTTGATCTATTCATAGAACTATTGTAGTCAAATTCAAAATTAAGGGGAACCAAAATAATTGGTTTCATAGTTGAAAGAACCATTTCTATAGTCAATGTTTCATAGAAGGGAGTTGTAAGGGGGTCCATTATCAAATTCCTAGAGTTCAATCAAATTAAACAATTTGTCTTTCATTTTATCTTTATGCTAGCTCAAGGGTAAGGTAAATCGTAATGGTTAGGAGAATGTTTGAAGCCTTAAGAGAATTGTTCAACTTAGAACTAGATGTTGCATTAGTTTAGGAAGAAGAAATTCTTTGGATGGGGAGTTTGGGGCTTATGTTCTAAGAAATAAGTGAGAGGTCTACAATTCTAGGTTGGGGATTAATAAATAGAATGAGGCATAAGTAGTATTGAATCAAATAAAGTATTAACTCTTGGACTAGAATTAGTGATTGGATTGATGGAGTTTGAAAGTATTTAAAAGGAAACAAAATTTCCTCTGGGTATGATAAGTAAACATACCTCATAATAAATGGGAAAATTATATATGATGTTTTGCTTAGGAAAGTAGTCTAACATGAATAATGACATAAAAAAATCTGAAGACAAGACCAAAACCCTAGCAGATCATTTTTCCATTATAGGTTTATTATTGAGCTCATATCTATCTCTCTATTTTTACTCTTTTATTTCTTAAAACATCATAATATTAGGGACATGGTGTCTAGATTTTGTTAACATTTAAGCATAGATATGTTCACACAAAAAATTAAAGATACATATTATCTAAACAAGAACACTATTAAATTTTTATTGCAATTCAATGTATAGATTCAAAAATAATTTTTTTCTTTTTGAAAGTTAGAAAATGTGGTTTGAATGCCCTAAGAAATATTTTGGGCTAGAAATTAGTTGGAAGTGACATAACAAATTACAGCTTGATAGAGATTTTCACAATCTTTTTTGGTGGCTCAAAAAATTTATCAATTAGTCTCCTAAATCAAAAGTTATGACTTTAAAAATTTTTGCCCCTTATAATGTGAGATGAAAAAATGTGTTACACACATAAATAAATTGTAAGAGGGATTTACACACATTGGTGTGTTTTTTAACACAACATAAGGTATGATGGATTTGAGATAAGCAGGGAACCACTTCTTGATTATTTTAGCTAATGGTTTTGTAATAAAATTTAATGATTTCATGTGTTGTATCTCTTCTATTTATTAGGTGTAGGATATGAGGGTTTAGAGCCAGAAATTGCACACCCCCATTAGCAATTTAGACCACATTTCATCACCAATTTAATGGAAGTTTTTCTAGCATTTTTGTAGATCTATTTTAGCCCATGCATTCGCCTTTTTCCTCTCAAGATGCTTAAGGGACCTTTTATGTAGATACATTTTACAATTACCTTTGCATGATTTGTGTCTTTCTCTTACGAGCTATCATTTTAAAGTCACATTTACTTGGACACCAGCACACTGCAAGGATGTATATAGGTTGTGCATGTATCCTTCATAATCTTAAAGGTCAAATATTAGTTTGCAATGTTTTGACAGTCTACGCTTACATGTGTCTATGAAAATGACTTGAAATCTTCTAGAATCACCAAGAAGCCTCTTTTCCTGACTCTTCTCCATTTTTAATCTATCTTGTCATTATGATGAACCTCTCGTCATCTCTCTCTTCGTTTCTCTTAGCTCTTTGTTATGATATCTTGTATTCTCTCACACTATCACTTACTACAACACTCTCTTATTTTCTATATGTTTCTTTTACAATAATATATGTATCTCTCTTTTCTTTCTCAAGACTATTTTATAATATCTCTCTATTTCTCTTGTCTTTCAGCATCTCAATATTTGTCACATCCCTTATCTATCTTATCATTTTATCTACTTGCCTTTTGATCTATCAATCTATATAGTTGTTGTGGGGGTGGAAACACCATAACATGGACTTGACTAAGGAACATATTCAAATAGGGCCCCAACATTTTCCATTCTTCTTTCTATGCAGGTTTATTAGGACCATTCAAACACAAAAGGTTTTTCTTATGTTTATCTATTTCATTCTCCTTTATTTATTTTTTTGGTAAAAGGCCCAGGCAAAATTTTATTAATCATTTAAACATATACAAAGACCCTGCTTAGTGCAGGTGCTCATAGGGAAGAGAAGGGTTGAGAAACCCTCCAACCTTGCTTGGGATCTTAGTCTGATTTTTAATACATAGTGTTTATAGGAGGGCATCCCATTCCTTTATAGAACATATTAAAAGATAGATTACAATTTACATAAATAGCTAAGCTGAGAGTGAGTTACAATCTTTAAATGCTTCGACCAATCAGCTGGATTGGATTTCCTTCCTTCCTAGTTACATGCTTTGATTCTCTTCTATTCCTATCTAATGAATTCCATCCTTCACTGCTTGTGAATGATAGCTCCTTCATATGCCCCTTTGATCCTTTCATTCCTAATACAACTATACATTGACTACGATCCTTGTTAGTATATCATAATTTACATTATATCTCCACGAGAAGTGTGTTAAGAAATAAAGGTAAGGAAAGGGAAGATAAAGAAACATCTCTCGAAGAAATAATATTCCTCTCTGCCAAACTCTATACAACTATTGATTTAAATAGATAAAACAGAGAAGCATTAAAATTATCTTTATGGGTAGTGGTTCATCAAAACAGCATTATATTCTCTCCTAGAATAATAGATACCACAAAACTACCCAACTGTAATAGATACCATGCATGTAGAAGGGAAATAGCTACTTTAGCTTAGAAAAATATGTCTGTTCAATTGACTTCATAATTAGCCTACAGCTTATAGAAAGGTCCATATAAAAACACAATCTTATCCTTATCCATGCTATCTCAGCCTTAATTTTGTGGTTATTAAAGTAATAGAAAACCACCCAAATCCTTGCTTTACTCCTTAAATATGGTTTCAAGATAGTTATGACTAAACTTGGTAAAATAGTATTGACAGAGTATAAATAAGAATTTTCATTGTGTTAACAAAGATATATATGAAAGAATGAAACTTTCTCTTTAAATGTCATATAAATAAGCTTAGCTCAATGAATAATGAGCATCATTTAAGAGGAAGGAGGGCATAAGATACCTGAAAGCCAAACCCAGAGTAGAATCATCTTGCGCTCTCCAGATATCAGAGAACCTAGATAAACCCTAATCTGAAGTTAGTATATGACCCCTATATACTGACTTCAAGATTAATGATTATCCTGGTAGACATATCTATATTTTCTCTATCTCAAACTATTGAAGCATATAGCAAAGAGGAGTATCATGTATTTATATTAAACTACCTATTCCTAACTTGGTTTAATGGACCCATAATAAGTCCTTTGTCAAGAGTTTTATGTCAATCTTTATTCTTAACAGGGAATAACTCTACGAACTCTCCTAGTGTCAGATTTTATAGTTTGCAATGTTCTTAAAATAACCATCCTTGCTATCCCTAATATTAGATAAAGGATATATCATCCAAACCTTGCTCCACATAATCTTCGTGTAAAATAAGTATTCGAATTGGGGTTAATTAATGTCTCATAATAATCCTATAAAACTGATACTAATGTCATGCATTCATGACATGAGTCCTTAGTTTTCCTTAAGAAATCATAACTATGTGAATGAATGAAAGAATAAAGTACTGAAAAGATACTCATTAGTATAGAAGCCCAATCACTTTTAATATTATTTGTTAGATATGTTAAAAACCTGTCTTTCCTTTCTCACACCATTTATTGTCATTTTCCCCTTCATCTGCTTCTTGATTTTCTTATCCATAATCTTAACCGGGAATCCTATATTTTTCCTTCTATGTAACTATTTCATCCTTATGCTTTACTATCAATACCTCTTTTAGTGTTGCCAACCTAAAGTGGCCTATCATGTTATTAATCAAAATTGCTAAAACTTTTCTAATGAAACAACCTTACTACTCATCTAAGAAAATTGGCTTCTCAAGAGTTTCTATAGTACTTGTGAGAAGAATTAATATAAAGAGAGGAGTTTCTAAATCTTAAATTCTTACTGAAGAATTGAAACGTACATATACATAAAAGAGATCTACTTAGGACTACAAAGAGAACATATATATGCATATATACATATATATACATATATACATATACATACATACATACATATATATATATACAAAGAGAACATATATATACATATATACATATACATACATACATACATACAACTATATATACATATATATATATACACATATATATATATATAAATACATATATATATATATGTATATATGTATATATATATGTATATATATATATGTATATATATATATGTATATATATATAGATATATATACATATATATATATCTATATATATATATATATT